>DF357495.1:107992-160014 GCA_000787875.1 Solanum virginianum
CATCAAACCCGACAAGTCTATGGCATGCCTTTCCTGTGCCTGGTCTGTGCCCTTTGCAAATAGGCTAGTGTTCTTACTACTCACCTTTTGGACAAGAAAATAGCTCCTAAGGGCGTGGCCAACATTGCCCTAATTAAAAATGTCCAAAACCCTCTCTTGAAGAGCAAAACACGTTCGCTAGGGGGCCCGACAAACTTTCCCTCAGCACCTCCACAGCAGCCCTTGCCATTTGAGGACTACACTATCGCCCCACCATTAGACGTGGCATCTGAGTAGCCTGAGGGTAGTGGTGCAGCTCCTCTAGTACAACAAGGGTATGCATATGTGCCCTACGAGTTCTTGGCTAGATTAGTAGCGGACTCGTAGTAGACATGCGCCATTGTTGACCATATTGTAGAAAGAATTTCGCATATAGTCCAGTCTTATTCACAGTGGGTGGCGGACCAATGTCAAAAAGTTCTTCTAACCTAATTCACCACCTTGCAGGGCCAAGTCAACACTTTGGAGGGATATTTTCATAGCATGTTTGGGAGTATGTCCAGGGATGAAATAAAAAATCATGTTCAGACGTGAATGATATGAAGGCCCAGATTGCTCAGCTGACTACACAGTACCAGGCCCCAGATTACTCAGCTGACTACCCAGTACCAGGCCCCCCAGCCCCACCTCTAGAATCTTAGATAAGCCTGTTCAATGCTCCCATAGCACCTGTTCTAGATAAGGTATGGGGTGTTCCACCAACCCCATTTGATGTAATCGTGGCACCTACTGATCATCCCATGAGGAAAGATAAGGGTAAGTGATGTAGCCACCAAAGTAGTCCTCCCCGTGACCAGTAGAAAGAAGAAAAGCAACAAATGCACAAGGCTGCTAGGGCCCAGCGCCGAACAACAGCCGAACAACAATTGAACAGGTGGAACGAGAGCAGCTAGCAAGAGAAGCGAAATAGGTAGGACCCTCTGGTAGCACCTTTGGACTTGGTGCTACATATGCTGATAGAGACCCCCCAAGAGGGTCTGGTCCCACCGATACTACTGACGCCTAGGGTGTCCCAGGTATGTTCTATCCCCTATCTATTCATTTATTCGTGTTATGGTGTAGTGAGGACACTACACTATCTTTTTGGAGAGAGTAGGGCATCCTACAACTTTAGAGTTTTTCTTGCCATGTTTATTTTCTTTCAAGTGTATTATCTAGTAGAACTGACATGTTTTAGGTAGTAATTTTTGCTTAAATATAAGTGTTCACAGAAGTCTAGGGTAACCCTTGTGTTAATCTTTTTGTAATGTCCCATGTTGACAATGTTAAGGTTATATGTGTTTGCATTTCATCCTAACTAACTTGCATGGTTTTTGGTAAGTATGGTGTGTGTATGGTTGGTATTCTGATGAATGAAGCATGTCTCTATGGTTTAGTGCTAATTAGTGTAGAAGATATACCATATGTGTATGAGCTTAGTTGCATAATTCAGTCGACGCACTTGTGAGATAGAACTTGCCTGGTTAGTCCCACTAAAATAATTGAATGGCTGGATTAGGATGTGATCTTAGGTTGTTGTTGTTGACTAGTCACTTAGCCAAAAATTGACCAACCAAATGAAATTGTCTTTCTTGAACCAAAAGTTGAGCCTAAATAGACCTTTTCTTTGTAATCACCCAAATTCATTTCCCCAATCTATCTGTTGATCTTTGTTTTGGCCCTGGTCTCTCCAAGGACATTGTGAACCTTTGCCTAGGTTAAAAGCCTAAGTTGAGGGTGTATTATATTGGACCTGGTCCCTTAGAAAGATATTGTGAACCATGGCCCAAGCCAAAAGCTAAGTTGAGGGTGGCTAGTGCAGGGCGAACAAAAAAAACAAAAATGAGTGTAGGAAAGAGTAAAAAGATAAAAGGAGAAAGACAAATGGGTTGTGATCGTGAGCAAAATTAATGAGCAAAAAAGAAAAGAATAAAAATGAGTAAATGAACACGAAAATCACTTCCTGTACTATAGAAAGTTGGAGAAATATGGGCAATAAGTGTTGGAGACCAAAATGCAAATGGCTGAGTCAAAATAAGTGTCTAGGAGAGGCCTTTTAGTCACTTGATTCCTAAATGTACCTCACCTAAGCCCGAGCCTACCCTACAAGCCACAAAAGTCCTAATGTAATCCTAAAAAGGTCATTCAAGAGTTAAGGTGGTGAAAATAAGGGCAATTTTATGATCAATACGTGTGTGTCCACTGAAAGTCATTTATTAGAGAGAGTGACTACATTCCAGTCTCTGTGTTACATGCTTATGTTCTGAGTAAGACTTCTTTGTAGTGAGGGCACTATCTTTTGCATTAATTGGTTGCTAACCCAATTGGGGTATCTTTATTCCTAATCATATGTGGACTGACCATGTATGCATGATGTTTACCTTAATATCTGTGGGTCCATTTGGCATGTGAGCATACTCTTAAACATGTTTACGGGGCATATGCGTTGAAAATAGAGGGTTATCCATAGTTCTGAGTGAGCACTTGTGTTTATGCTTTGTTTGGTTGAGTCATCATTTCTTGAGGACAAACAATCATTCTAAGTTGAAGGTGTTGATGGGTCGTAGAAATACTACTCTTATAATGCTTTAAACAAAGGATTTTTTCGCATTCTCAAGAAAATTTGTTATTTTGATGAATGTTTTTGTTATTTTTCAGGAAAAATGACTAAGGTATGGGGTAATGGGTGAACTATAGGAAAAAGGATGAAAAAGAGCTTAAGGATGAGCCTAAAAAAGCAAAAATAGAACCAAGTGTGGGCAGACGGGGACCTACACAGCTCTTGCACATTCACATGTACTGTGAGGCCCATCATGGTCTCACACTTGGTGGATGATGGCAGTGACGAGGAGCTAAAAGGAGGTGCAGGCAACCAAGGCATGTCCCACGGCATATTTCACGGATCGTGAGAAGTGTGATGGGTCATGCAATATGCCTTCAAAGTGACATGATTGAGCCATTACTGTCGAAAGTTAAAGTATTCATGCCAAATGGTGTGAGACGGGACTTGTCACGGGCTATATGACCAACCACGATCCGTGACTTGGCCCGTGAAGTCGAATGGAGCTGGAAAATGTTCAAGGCAAGGCAAATGGTCCATTTTACGAACTGTTTAAACTCACACGGCCCCTTCACTGGCGCGTGGAGAAGTAGAGTCGGTTAAAGATTCTGGAGGCTAAGTATGATCACACGAACCGTTATATGGTTCGTTTAACGTCTCACGGGCAATATGATGGCTCATGTCCATGCCAACGTAATTTTTCCTATTTTAAATTGGATTAAGTTTTCTTTTTATATAAATACTATTTTATTTCATTTTTACTGGGTCTTGAATGGCTAGAGATAGAAAACAGAAGAGAACACTATTTTTATTGTATATTCATCAAACTTTGGGATTTCTCTTATCTTTTTCAAGATTATGCCCCGTGGATTCATTGACTTTGCAATATTATGTTTTTTATTATGAATTCTTTGTATCATTTTGGGTTCTCTCTCATGAATATGCTAGGCTAAACCCACAACTAGGGTGTGGGAACCATGACAAAATAATAAGATCCGTGCATATGGGGTAAATCTGGGGATTGATTAGCGTATATATCATAGTAATCTTTATCATAATTTCTTCCTTAATGAGTCGATGCATTAGGGTAAGCCTGTATTCATTATATGCCCCAAAGGGATGTTTTGATTAGGAAAAGAGTTCTATGATGAAAATTTGGGTTTTTTTAACCTAGTATAAGTACTTGAGAGCAAAATGTGAGACTATTCTAGGATTGACAACAAGGGTTAGTAAGTATACATTCTAAGACTAAAAGGTGATGAACAATATACATCTAAGAAGGAATGGAAGGTGAATTAGGTGTTACATAACTTGTTAGATCTTGTATACATAATCGTGAACAAGTTTACCATTAGATTCAGCTATCGTATTAGATGTCATGGGGAACACAATCCTAGCTTTGCATTAATTGTCTAAAATCCAGTTGTTTTTGTACTCATTTGTTACTTCACTATAGTAGGTTAGTTTATAAAACCAAAATACCCCCATTTACTTTATGCATTTTTGTTTCAGGAATAGATATTACATCTGAAAATGGTGCTAATAGATTTATTCTCATGCATTCCTTGTGGGATCGACCTCAAATCTAGTTGAGTTCTCTATTTGAACAACGACCACTTTACTATTCCTTTTGGAGTGTAAATTTGGGTGTATCAGGAATCTCCCTTCCACTCAATAATAAGCTCATTCAGCAACTAGAACTTCACTGTTTGAGTTCGGCAATCAACAAAGGCATAGCAAGCATGAAGCCGGTCCATACCAAGGATCACATCGAAATCAACCATCTCCAAGTCAATCAAATCAACAAGAGTATACCTATAATAGACGGACACCATATAATCTCTAAAGATTCTTTCAACTCGAGTGGACTCACCAATAGGAGTAGAAATAGAAAATTGCTCAAGGAAGCACTCAGGAAGAATCTCAAATCTACTAGCCACATATGGCGTCACAAAAGAACAAGTTGCATCCCGATCAAGTAAATCATAACAAGAAAGGTAAAAACTCGAAGCATACCCGTCACAACATCTGGTGCAACCTCTTAGTCTTGTCAGTTCCCCATGGCATATAGACAATTTGTCCTACTGCCTCTTACTAGTGGTGCTGCGGTAGAAGACTGGGCCTTATTGCCCCACATCGGATAGTCCCCTTGAAAATGGCCTGGCTGGCCATACTTGTAGCAACTATTCCCTCCATGTCTAGTCATACTTGTAGCAACTATTCCCTCCATCTCTACATTCTTCTAAATACATCCTACTATATTTTCCACAAGGTGGTTCCCTTTAGAGCCAATAGTTGCTCTTGCTTGAGATTGTGCACCTTGTGCCCTAAAGATTGGCTGACCTTGGGGCCTCTGATCATATCTCTGGCTTAGGGCTGGTGCATTGCCCAAAGATGGTGCATAGCCTGAGGACCTCTTCTGGAAGTAAGACTTATCTCCCTTACCCTGTTTGGTCTGACTAGGCTTAGGCCCCGCTGATCTGGCCTTCTTATTCAAATGCTCCTCTCTATTCTTCTTCTTATCTTCCTCAATCTGCTTGCCATACACCATCATTCTGGAGATATCCATATGGGGAATCAACAATGCCGCCTTGCACTCTCTTTTCACCTGTCTACCTAATCCGGATATAAATTTCCTTATCCTCGCTCTCATATCCGGGACCATCTCTGGGGCATACCTAGATAGCTAGATGAACTTCAAGCTATACTCTTTAACAATCATCCCCTCTTGTTTCAGATTCACAAACTCCTCAAGCTTTGCTCTCTCAACTCCTGAGAAAAGAAGTGATCGAGAAAGGCACTCTCGAACTCATCACAAGCAGTGGGCTCAACATCATCATCTTGAATCTCTTCCTACTGATTATACCAAACATTAGCCACATCCTTGAGCTGGTAGACAATAAGCTTAACTCTCCCAGTCTTGGTTTCATGTATGGTTTTCAACACTTTTTACATCTCATCAATAAAGTTTAGAGGGTTCTCCTCAATCTTTGACCCCGTGAAGACAAATGGGTTCATCCTCAGAAAATCTCTTAGTCTAGAAGCAACTATTGGCTCATGAGAGCTAGAACTTGGAGTCTGTGAACCCTGGTTCCCACTCTAGGTAGCTACCAACGGTTTGAGCATGGTGATATCTCCTCTAAAGTCAGCCTCTTTAGTCGGAGCAGGTGGAGCAATAGGTGTCACAAGAACACCAGCAGTCCTGATCGGTCAACCTCGGCTCCTCGTTTCCATCTGATGACGCACCTCTGAAGTAGGCTTCTCAACAATGCTAGCTGAAGCATTCCTCTAGGTTACGGTGTATCTTGGAGGCATGATCTTCCATCACGTAGCGCATGAGTTAGAGAAGAATTTTTTTATAGACTCAAATTATATCGCACGAACTCAGAATACCAAAGAAGTGTAACTATTCCTAATGTCCTATAGCCTCCTGCTTATGAAGTGTAGTGTACAAAACATATGAAAATGAGTCTACTAGACATGACTTCATAGACTCCTTAGGAATCTTGAACTCTGTGCTCTGATACCAAGTTTATCATGCCCGGGGAGAGTGCCCTTGGTGTGGCCAGCACTAAGAAACTATTGCTAGCCGTCGAGCGTACCACTTGGCCTCATCATTACATCATACTCAACAGCGGAAGAATAGCTTACATAGGAAGGCATCATATGAAACAAAATGCAACTTTACTGAATCATAACTTATAAACAAATTAAGTTGGAATTCAGAATACTCAATAAGTCCTCTACTTAGTCTCTATGAAGCCTCTACTCAACAAGTCTAAATGGTTCCATGACAAGACATGGGCATCTCAATCAAAGAATTAAATACTCAATGAATATAAGAAGGTAACAAAAGGCCTCCTCTGGAATGCAAGGAGGGCTCACCAACTCTGGAGTGTACTGAACTAGACTTCAACGATGCATGGGCCAAAATCCTCTATCACCTGTATCTGCATCATAAAATGATGCAGGCCCAAATGGATGTCAGTACGTGGAATATACTGGTATGCAAAATAGCTCAAGAAAGTAAAGGTCAACTCACTTATCTTGACTCAATAACTCATGCTCAGCTTAGTATATACAAGTTTAAAGTAAATCATGCTTTTAAAAGTAAACTTAGTAGGATTAGACTCATTTTTAAATGTTATGCTCAATTAATGTTGCTTGGGAGTTTCTCTTAACTGACATCTAATCCCACTATATTTAGTTTGGTGATGCAAAACAAATTTGACATCGTTGCCACGCCTGCCCTAAACTTTCCACAGAATAGGGTGATCAAACTCTCTCCTGGATCTATAGCAAGTGTCCACTTGTGGGACAAGAGTCGCCAGAATAAGCTGTAACAACTATCCTAGGCTTCAAACATAGTTCTATGGGTTAAAGTAGATATTTACTCACTCCCCCCTCAGTACTTGATACTCCTCACAAGACTAAAACATGCTCAACTCATCAATCAACTCAATCCTCAATACTCAGTCAATTAACTCAAATCGCAATGCTAAATCAATTAACTCAAAACTCACCCGCAATAGGTTATCTCATCTCATTGCATCTTAATTACTCATCAACAGACAATCGACACAGACAATCAAACTCGACTCAGACACAAATGGTCATTTAGACTCACTCAACTTGACTTTTCATGTAGTGTAAGCAAAATACTCACAGTACTAATATATGTGACTCAATGCAATATGCTCCTTGTACTCAATCATACTCAAATTACTTAACCCTAAATACTCAATTTACATCAACTCCAAATATTCAATGATATGCACAAAATTTCATAAAATCATGTGATTTAGGGTTCATGTTATCAAGTATGAAATACAAGTATAACTCTCATATCAATGCTCATGCAATATAGCAACTATCTCATGTAGTGTAATAAGACCTCATGATGAAAGCGAAGATTTAAACTTAGGGTAGTAGAATTTCCCAAATCTCATCTTTTTTCCAAATCTTAACTCAACATGATGAAAGGGGCATTTGAAGAAAGGAATTTCACACTTTGATAAGCCTTACGTACCTAAAAATAAGAGGAATAATCAATCTTCAATCAACTCTTGCCCTAGAATTGAAAACCCTAGCTCCTTTTTTCTCTTATAGTGCTCTCAAGAAATCTCAAGTATGAAGAATGATGAATAATGGCTTAGGGTTTTGTCTTAAGGCTTTATTCAAGACTAAAATGACCAAGGGTTTAATGGAACAGAGATTGGAATAGACAAAAATGCCACTCATTAAAACTGTGATCGAGTCTACAAGACCCCGTCTATAAGTCGTAGAGCATTCTATGAGTCATAGACCACCTCTCATAAACTGGAGGTCTGAAAATTAGAGTTACTAGAAATTAGCACGAGACCTCTTCTATGAGTGGTAAACTATTCTACAAGTCGTAGACAACCTTTCGTGAATAAGGGGATTTGAAATTAGACTTTACTGGAATTTACCATGATACCCCCCTCTACAAGTCATAAAGGATTGTATGAGTCATAAAATCCTCTCGTAAACTAAAAGGTCCTAAAACTTGAGTTACTGAAATTTACTATGAAACCCCACTCTACGAGTCGTAAACCCCTCTATGAGTTGTAATGGCTTTCGTAGACCTGCTTCTATAGCTTTTTTTGAGATTTTTCTCAGCATCTCCCACATGTCCACTCCAGATGTAATGACTCGAATATTGTACGACGTCATTGGGACTTAAAATTTTATCTCAGAGAAAATTTGGACCAAGTGTCATTCCAAGGAGGACCGCACGACTCGTATGGCCTCTAGTGAGGCAACATTAGGCCTTAATTTTTGAGTATTGTCCCTTAGTGTGGTGTTACAAGCTAAGGCACACCTCACTGGCACTCCACATGAGCCTGTGACACCTCACGGATCGTGTGGAGGAGTCGTGAAGTGGCTTAAGCTTGAAACACCACCATTTGGGTCTAATTGAGTGCCACGCCTAGTTACATGGGTCATGTGGCATGAGAAAGGCGATGAGGCCCTCCATGAAGCTTTCGAAGTGAAAATATTCTAAGTAGGGATTCACCATCTCATAACTTTCCACAAAAAATTCCTAAGTATGGGGAGATGGGAGCAGCAAACGCATCGTGTGGCTTCACACGGGCCATTTGGCTATTCATATGGTGAGTACTTGTGAACAATCCTAAGTGTTTGAGCCTTGACTCTAATTTTCCAATTTTTTGCCCAAGTATGGATTCACAGGAACTTCACATGGGCCGTTTCACCTCAAGTGAAGTTGCTTTCGGGAAAGTTTTCCCTCTGATTCATTAATAGCATTTTCGTGAATTTGGTTATTTCTATTGGTCTTTTGGGGATTCCTATGCTATTTCATGGTCATCTAAAGACCTAAAACCTATTTTGAACGTTCAAAACTCATTCCTCACATTTTAAACTCTCTAAAAACAACTCTCAAAGGAACTCTTGTGAATATTCAATTTGGGAGCAAAGGAACTCAAGTCTTCTTCAAATTCTTTGGGGTTTTCTCCATTTTGGTGAAGGTATGTGGGTTTTGATCCTTGATTCCTTCCAATCAATGAGACCCAAGCTATTTTCAAGAAAACTTCATAAATTTTGGTTACTTTAATTTGGGGTTTTAAATATTATGATTCCTTAAATTCCAATAATGAATGGGTTATGTTTACCTATTGATTTTAAGATGATTTAAGCTTTGAAATATTTAGTATCATCATTTTTATGAATCTATGATTATGCATGTCCCTTTAAAAGCTTATTTGAGCATTGTGAAATATTGAGTATCATCATTTTTATAAATATATGATTATGCATGTCCCTTTAAAAGCTTATTTGAGCATAAGTGGTTTATGCATGGTTTTAAATGTGGATTTAATTATGAATTTATTTCAATTTCATGTTATGCTATTGATTTTTGATTGAATCTCAATTACCGATGCCATTCTCATATTATTCATAGCATATGTATTCATGTTTATGAGAATTTATGGAAATAATGAAGTAGGTTAAGCCCAATTATGTGATATGATATGATTTTTATAAAAAATATTAGTTATGACGAGAATGTGATCACATATATGTCTATAATTGTGGATCTTGGAGCATTTTGGGTGCTTGCACCATTTCAATTATATGAATGATCTATTCCTATGCATAAATATTATGACTATAAGCTATGTTTTGGCATTTGAACCTAAGGATGGGTTATGGTGAAAGGTGTTTGGCTTTTAAACCCCATTTGTGCATTTAAACGTTTTGGCAAGACTTGCAATTCTTTTGAAAGTATATATAGCTATGTATACTATAAGTATTCTTATGGGATGATGACTTAGCACCGATAGAATAAGGGTTCTCTCTCATTCCTCAAACTATGTGCCTAGCATAGGTTTCTTTCTGAAATAGGGGTACCCGTAAGGAAAGCTGTCTCCGAAATGGGGGTGCCTGTAAGGAGTAGAAACTTTGTGATATGATATGATATGCTATATGTGAAAATACTATCCGAAATGAAGGTGCCCGTAAGGAAGGTTTCTTCATATGAAATGGGGGTGCCCGTAAGGTGAAGTATGGTTTACCTTTGGCAAGTAGACCACCTCTTTACCGATGAGAGGATTTCATCAGGATTCCAAGTAATAGCTCACTTGGTCTAATTCATGTCGGTTAAGGTCCCATCCCCACTATATATAAGAGCATCATTTGCATTTCATGCATAATTAGTTTCATGACATCTTGTTATATTACATTCCTTGTTATGTATATTTCTTTCGATAATATATGCCCTAGTCATCTAACATTGAAATGAAGGTTTTAGTGAGTTTCATACATTGCATCCCGCATACTTAGTATATTCAAAAGTACTAACACATACTCTTGCCTGCCTAATTTTACTATGTAGGGACCAAGGACCTTATTATCCACTAGTACAGATTCCAAGTTTACTTGTAGTGGTGAGTCCTATCTTTCAAGGACGGATCATCATCTTTCTACCTATGACACTTTCGTTTCTTTATGTACTTGAGGGTGAGCCCGGGAAATGTCTTGGCCCCTGACCTATCTATGTAGAGGTATTGTTATACACCTTGTAAACTTCCTTGCGTTATATGCTATGTGCTTCTGTTCAAGTCTATGTTATGGATTGGCTACCTTTTGATATCATTATGTGAGTTGGTTATGTGATTTATGGTTTGGTTTATGTTGTGATGGAAAGATCCTAAGTCCCAAATTGCCCTTATAGCATGAGTCATACTTACCCGCCCCTTAGTCATTATGTGCTATGTGTTATGTGAATTCATGCTAATCCCTTTCCTCAAATGCCCCCATAGCGTGAGTCTTATTTTCTCATCCCTTAGAACTATGTGTTTACCTTTGTACACGCTTCCGAACTGATGATGTAAGTTTTGGTATCTTGAGGCTTGTTTGGGGAGCCTCAAGTTTCCATTCGCCATGTCACACCTAGACCTTGGGTTTGGGTCGCATCAGATCAAGTAGAAAGAGTTAGGGGGTGTTACACTCCACCTACGCCCTACCCGACTATCTTTCCCAAAAAATATTAACTTGTTATATGAATGAACTTGTTTTATCATTTTATCTATTTATACTTCTCATTTTGGTAATATAATTTTTATTTATTTTTTTATTCATTTTAAATGAGTTTGGTATCCAACCCATTTAAGATAGATTAATTTGAATAAATATCCATATAAATTACTAATTCTATCATCCCTATTATTAGTATCTATTTTAGAGCTAATGTCTTCATCTAAATCAAAATATGACTCATCTCCAATAATTTTATCCTCTAAATTATATTATTTCTTGAATAAATACTCATCATATCTCAAATCAACTCCTTTCTTTCGTAGTCCAACTCCTTAAGATCTACGACTCTTTCCTTTTCTCTTTTTTATTTTGATATTCTTTTTTACCCCTAGAATTGATCTAACCTCTTCATGAACATTACTATCATCTTCATCTTTATCTTTATCTTTATCAAACAAACTATATAATTTGAATCTTCACGGGCTTCTATTTCACTTTTCAATTAGATTTAATTATTGGAACATTAGATGTGGTGATGTGCCGCCAAAACAAACTTTTGATATTTTAAACTTAGAATTTTGTGTATTCTCAAAGTATTCTCAAAATACTGCAAACTCTTGTGGTCAGTGGACACATCCATATGCACTCCATACAAGTAGTGGCACTAGATTTTAAGTGCAAACACCACCGCTTCCAACTCAAGATCATGGATTGGATAGTTCCTCTTATAAACCTTAAGTTTTCTGGAAGCATAGGCTATCACCTTCCCCCTTTGCATCAGCACACACTCTAATCCAACTCTCAAATAATCATAATAGATCACAAAATCCTCTGTTCCATCGGGCAAGGTTAGAACTGGTGCAGTAGTCAGTCTAGTCTTCAACTCTTGGAAACTCTTCTCACATTCATCGGACCACTGAAACTTGACCTTTTTTTGAGTCAACTTAGTCAATGGTGCAGATAAAGAAGAAAATCCCTCAACAATACTATGGTAGTAGCCTGCCAAGCCCAAGAAACTTCTTATGTCAGTTGGAAAGGTCGGTCTGGACCAGTTCTTAACCGCTTCAATTTTCTGAGCATCCACTCGAATACCATCACCAGAGACAATATGGCCTAGGAAGGCCACTAACTTAAGCTAGAATTCACATTTTGAGAATTTTGTATACAACTCATGGTCCTTAAGTGTTTGGAGGATAATTCATGACATCTTGTTATATTACATTCCTTGTTATGTATATTTCTTTCGATAATATATGCCCTAGTCATCTAACATTGAAATGAAGGTTTTAGTGAGTTTCATACATTGCATCCCGCATTTCCTCTTTATCTCTTGAATACACCAAAATGTCGTCAATAAACACAATCACAAACATATCAAGATACAATCTGAACACTCTATTCATCAAATCCATGAAGGTTGCAGGTGCATTCGTCAACCCAAAGGACATGACTAGGAACTCAAAAATAGCCATATCTAGTCCTAAAAGCTGTCTTTGTAATATCACATTCCCTCACTTTCAACTGACGTTAGCTATTTCTGAGGTCTATCTTTGAGAAACAAGAGGCACCCCGAAGTTGGTCAAACAAATCATCTATCCTTAGGAGGGGATACTTATTCTTTATGGTGACCTTGTTTAGTTGCATATAGTTAATCTTTCGATAATATATGCCCTAGTCATCTAACATTGAAATGAAGGTTTTAGTGAGTTTCATACATTGCATCCCGCATACTTAGTATATTCAAAAGTACTAACACATACTCTTGCCTGCCTAATTTTACTATGTAGGGACCAAGGAGAAATACTTAGCCTTATGAATCCCTTCTCTAACAAGTCTTTCAATTATTTCAACTTAGCGAGGGCCATCCTATAAGGTGGAATTGAGATAGGCTGGGTATCTGGAGGAACATCAATCCCAAAGTCAATCTCCCTATCTAGAGGGACTCTGGGCAGATCCTTGAGAAACACTTTTGGAAACTCATTCACAATCGGGACTGACTCAAGAGTAGAAGACTCAACATCATCACATTTAACTCTCACAAAGTGGTAGATACAACCCTTAGCAATCACATTTCTGGCTCTAAGATAGAAGATAAACTTTCCTTTAGGTGCTACAGAATCACCCCTCCACTCTAGAATTGATCCATTCGGGAATTGAAACTTAATGGTTTGGGCTCTACAGTCAATGGAGGCATAACAGGAGTAAAGCCAATCAATGCCAAGGATCAAATCAAAATTAGTCATATCCAACTCAATCAGATCAATGATAGTATCCCTATTATGGATGGACACTACACAAGCTCTATAGACTCTCTCAGCTTACATAGATTCACCCAATGGAGTATAAACATCAAAGGGTTCAAGAAGACTCTCAGGGGTTCTATCAAATCTCTGAGTTACAAAAGATAGTGTGGCACTCGGATCCATCAACACATAACAATCAATAGAAAAGACTCGAATCATACCTGTCACAACATCTGGGGAGTTCTCCTGATCATGTTGACTACCCATGGCATACAGTACCTGTTTGATTTCCCTTAGCTAGTGGGGCTGGTACAGAAGATTAAGCTCGGTCAGCCCAAAATAGATAATCTCTCTCATAGTGACCTACTTGGCCACACTTATAACATGCATTATTCCCCTCACGACACTTACTAATATGTAACTTGCCACAAGTACCACATAGTGGTTTACCTCATGAACCTTGAGCCACACTAGCTTGTGAATAAGACCCACGGGCTCTAACATTCTGGGATCTCTGATCATTTCTAACTCTTGGCATAGGTGCACTAGCAGATGATGGTGCTGGAAATAGGTTACCATTGCCTTTCTTCCCAACATCATGGCTGGATGTTTTAGCTTTCTTGCTTCTAAAATCCTCTCTATCATGCTGCCTCTCCTCATCAACATTTTGCAAAAAGGTCATCAATCTCACAATATCCATGTCATTCACGAGCATTGCTCCTCTCCCATCTCTCTTTGGCCCTCTATTCAACCTATCAAAGTACATTCCCATCCTCTCCCTCATATCAACAACCATGTCTGGAGCATAGCGAGATAGTTGTGTAAACTTTAGCCCATACTCTTGCATAGTTATAGAGCCCTATTTCAAGTTCAAGAACTCTCTTACATTAGCCTCTCTTCACTCCCTTGGGAAGAAGCACCACAAGAAAGCTTCCTCAAACATAGTCCAAGTCGGCATGGAGGCATTCTCTCCTCTACCCTTCTTCCATTAATCGTACCAAAGTTTAGCCACTCCCTTGAGTTGATAAGCTTCCTGTTCCTCTCTGTTAGCATCAGCCATATGCATCACTTGGAACACTTTCTGAAGCTCCTCCACATAGTTTTCAGGATCCTTAGTGGATGCAAACCTTGTGAACTCAGGAGGATTCATCCTCAAGAATTTCCCAGACTCTAAAAGTGTCATGGGCATCTTATCAGCTTGCTCCTTGTCTCGCAGCAAGTGCTATGATAGCCTAGGCTAGAGTTTGAATAGCCTGTGAAGCTTGTCATTGGAGACCTCATCTTGGCGAGGGCTACGCAACGAGGATAACTAGTTTCATGGGCTCCTCATGTCCTTAAGGCTCATATGGGTTAAAATACTATCTGGCAGGATGTCCTCTATGTGTGACGGCTCTTCTAAGAGGCATGATCTCAATTCTGCAACACGCAAAGCATGAATTAGAATAGAACTTTCATAGAGTATAACTCTATAGCATGATTTAGAACATGAATGAAAAGAAACAATTCCTAATGTCCTATAGCCTCTTGCTTATCAAATGTGGTCAACAACACACCAATAAACAAGAATCTACTAGACACGCCTTTATAGACTCCCTGGGACACTTGAACTCGTGCTCTGATACCAAGTTTGTCACGCCCAAGGAGAGGACCCAAGATGTAGCCGGCACCCAGAGGCTATCGCTAGTCCATCAAGTGAACCACTTGGCCTCATCACATTCATCCATTCATATAATCTACTAATTAGTGGAAGACAAAGAATATGAATGGGTACATCTATCATCTAGTCTCAAAATAATAATAATATAATAAAAGGCTAGTAGAACAAACTAGCTCATAATCTTTTCAATCAACATTCAACTCTAGTCTATGAAGCCTCTATCACTATCAGGTGGTGCCAATGACAGACCCATGGCTACCTCAATCAAAATAAAGCTAGTAAATATAGCGTATAAATCCTTCGAAATAGGGGAGGCTTACCAATTCGCTGAACTTCCAAGATCCTCAATGATGCGTCTGCTGATGATCTCTATCCCTTGTATCTACATCATAAAATGATGCAGCACCAGATAGCATCAATACGTGGAATGTACGGTATGTAAAATAGCTGAATGAAATATAAATAGGTAGAATAACATAAACATCAATCAACATCAAGGATAATAATAATAATCAATATGTCAAATGTCTATTTAAAGCAAGAATATAGAGTAGACAAATCACCCATCTAACCCATCACACCTCATCAGTCAAATCAGACTCATCTTAGAGGGACTCATCTTATCTTGTCTTATCTTATTTCAACTCAGAGTACTCAATTTGGGAACTTTCTGGGAGTTTCTCTTATTCGAGAACAATCACTTATGAGCCAATGATTGTACAACAATCTCACTGATATTACCACAATCGTTTTATACTTGACAGGTAGGGAACGAATCGAATCCACTAGGGACCACCACAAATCAAATATGTCCTCTATTGTTTCAGGGACTCTATCAAGAGGGAACCACAATGTAATGTGATGGTTTAAAACCTCACTTACGCTTGCCTACGTAGTTTGATGAGTGCGAGCTGGATTAGCTCTTACTCTTTCGATGCTCAATACTCCTTCTATGACTCAATGCTCATAAGATAATCAATCCAATCAATCCAATCATATCATCTCAATAAGCCTCGTAGAGGCAATCATCATTCAATCAGTCCTATAGAAACTCTCATCATCTCATCAATCAACATCTCAATTAATAGCTCAAGGCTTAGGATAATCGTTAGGGAACAATCGAATAGACAGATCATGAGAGTTCATTTATAGAGACTCATAGGACTATCAAACTCTATCAACTCATCATCTTATCATTGTCACATCCCAATTATAATCGACATTCGCAAATCAAGGCTCTAGACTCATCATTCACATTTTTTTCCATCAAGACATTAGGTTCATTCATACATGCTTTAAAAAAATCATGTAGGATTATACAATATCTCATAAAAGGTATTTAATTCAATAAAATAAGTTTATGATGATCATCAACATATGAAAAATATATGTAAGTAATACAATTTTTAAGAAGATCTTCAAGAAACCATTCAAGAATCATATATGTAAACTCAGGGACTCTCAACTCATCTGTGACCATCTAGGGGGCATATGAGAGAACAATCTCATGCTTTTAGTTTAGCCTTACATACCTAGAATAAAGCTTTTCCAATCAATCATCAAGAATCCTCCTTGAATTCTTCAATATACGCCTTTCTCTTCTCGTCTCTCAAGCCTTATTCTTTCAAGTGTTTAGAAAAGGACTTAGAATGGGATTTTAGACCCTATTTACGCCTCAAAACAACCTAACTTGATTGTGTTTTGAGTTCAGGAAGGATTGGGAATTGACCGAAATGCTCCTCAAGTTAAAAAGAAAAAGTTTGCTTTGAAATTACAGAGTTCACGACACAGACTGAGCGCGAACATGTATAATTTTTTCTATTTTTTTCGAATGAGTTTTTAATTCCCGTCGAAGAAATTAAAAAAATCATAAGTGTTGTTCTGCATCCCTGGAGCCATACCTTGGGCGTGCACCGATACTGTTTTAGAATTAATTAAGAAAAATTATCTTTTGACTCGGTCGCTCTAAAATCCGACCGAGATCATTTTCCCACTCAATTGTTTGTGATAATCATAAATCTGATCTCAGATTTTCCATTAGAGCCTGGGAAGATACGTTATGTGGACGATTCTAATCTAGAGGTATTTAAATAATTTTAATAGGTGTTACAACAGGATTGAAAAAACTCATTTGGAGAATTTTTTTAAAAATACACATGTGCGCGATGGGTCCACATTGCGGACCCATTATTCCAAGTTGAAAAGTTTTTCTTAAATTCTTAAGGGGCATTTCGAACAATTTCCAATCCCTCCTAAACTCAATACACAATCCAAATATGTCATTTTGAGCGTAAAAAGGGTCTAAAATCCCATTCTAAGTCCTTTAGATTACTTGAAGAGACCATGGCTTGAAAGAAGAGAAGAGGAGCGTAAGATTGAAGAACTCAAGGAGGATGCTTGAGAGATTGATTGTCAATGCTTCACCCCAGGTATGTAAGGCTAAACAAAAGCATAAGATTGTTCTCCCACATGCCCCATAAAAGGTCTTAGAGGGTAGAAGGTTCATGAGTCTCCATACATGTTTTCTTGAAGTATTATCTTGATTAATTTCTTGAAAATTATATTACTTACATATATTTTCATATGCTGATGATCATCATAAACTTATTTTCTTAAATTGAATACTTTTCATGAGAGACTGCATAAACCCTATATGTTAACTTTTGAAAGCATGCATGAATGAACATAGGGATGGAGTCTAGAGCCTTGATTGAGAATGTCAATTGTGATTGTTGATTGTGATATGAGAATGATGATAGGTTGATAGTTCTAGATGTTCCACGAATGTTTCCAAATGGACTCTAATGACTTTTCTTTACATTGTTCCCTAAGGATTTATCTAAGCCTTGAGTTATTGATAGAGAGTTGAATTGATGAGATGATGAGAGTCTTTACGAGACCGATTGATTGATGAGTGCCTCTACGAGGCTGATTGGATTGATTATCTTATGAGCATTGAGTCTTGGGAGGTATATTGAGCATCAAAAAAGTAAGAGTTAATCCAATACACACTTATCAAACTACATTGCCAAGCATAGGTAAGGATTAGAACAATCACATTGAGGTCCCCTCTTAATAGAGCCCCTAAAATAATAGAGGACTTGTTTGATTTGTTGGGGTCCCTAATAGATTCAATTCATTCCCTATCTAGCAAGTACGGAACGGCTGTGGCAATAATGATGGCTTGTTATACAATCACTGGCTTATAAGTGATTTTTGTTGGATAAGAGAAACTCCCAGAAAGTTCCCACATTGAGTACTCTGAGTCATGTTGAGATGAGATGAGTTGAGATGAGATAAGTTGAGTTGAGTCTGATTTGATTGATGAGGTTTGATTGGTTTGATGGGTCACTTGTCTACTTTTTATTCTTGCTTTAGATAGATACTTGACATGTTGATTGGTTACTATTCTGAGTAGATGGTGTTCCAAATTATTCTATCTATTTCTGTTTCATTCAGTTATTTTACATATTATACATTCCACGTACTGACGCCACTCAGTGTTGTATTATTTTCTGATACAGATACAAGGATTATAGCTTGTCAACAGGTGAATCGTTGAGGGTCTGAGCAGTCAGCTGATTGGTGAGCCTCCCTTACTTCAAAGGATCCATTATATTTATTTTATCTTGCTCTAGAGTTCGACTTGATTAGCTTTATTTATATTGAGGTATCCATGGGTCTATCATTGGCACCACTTAATATTGATAGAGGCTTCATACACTAGAGTCGGACGTTGATTGTTAAAATTGTGACCTAGTTCTTTCTACTAGCTTTTTCTTTTATTATATTACTTTGAGACTAGATGGTGAGATGTATCAATTTACTTTTCTTTTATCTTCCGCTGATTTGTAGAGTTACTGATTGGATGAATGTGATGAGGCCAAGTGATTTGCTTGGGGACTAGCAATAGTCTCTGGGTGCCGGCCAGTCTAGGGTACTCTCCCGGGGCATGACAATGATCCATAGGAACGATTCATACATTTGAAGATAGTTTCTAAAGGATGCAATCCACGAAGCCAATCTACGGGCTTTGAATACAACTACGGCCCGTAACTATGCTTGTCAGAGGACCCAATTCCATTTTTCCTACTTTATTTAGGATTTGATTTTCTTTTATTATAAATAGGTTTTTAGGTTTTTTCTTAGACAGGGAAAGCAGTTAAAACGTCTAGAACTTGAGATTGAAGATTGTTACTTTGTTCTTGGAGATTTATTGTGAATTACTTTTGACTTTCTCTTCGAATTATAATATCGTGATTTTCGTGAAGATTTCGTATTCCTTAATTCCTCATTGTAAGTGTTTAATTATGCAAATTCATAACATGATTCTCTCATATACAATGAACATGAGTAACTAAATCCACACCTAGGGTTGTGGGAACCATAAAGAACTAACAAAGTAAAATCGAATAATCCGTAATCCTTGGAAAGTGTGCATGCATGTATTATTTATCTCTTCGTCTTGAATACTTTTTAACGGCTACAAACATTAGAATTAACATTACTGAAAAAATAGTAAATACCGATCTCAAAAATGCCGATCTCTGATGGAAGTTGGTAATTTCCGACTTTCGAAGGTTGGTACTATTAAAAACAATTAAAAATAAAAAAACCTAAGAACATCGACTTCAGGAAGTTGATTTTTAGTGGAAAAAAATGCGGAAAACAACATATCGACCTCCAGAAGTTGAAAAATTTCCCAGGAAAACTTAAATACAAAAAAATTGACTTCTTGTTGTCAGTATTGAATTTAATAAATAAACAATAATATTTTATTTTATCTCAATTAAATATAAATAAATAAAAAGAAAACTATTTTTGATTGAACTGTCGTCCAAAGGATGGTTATACGAAAAATAATTAAAAGATAAATTAAAATACTGACATCCAAATGTCCGTATGTTTAAATTTTATATAATTAAATTAATTTTCATTATAATATGACCACTGTCGATATCTTTTCTTTTTATTTGATTATTTTTAGTAATATTGACCTTTAATGGTTGACCATATATATTAGCAAATGAAGAATAAAATTTTATTTTATGTAAATTAAAAATAGAAAAATTAATAAAGTATTTTTTTTATTAAGTTTAAATAAATCATCCTCTAAAAGTTGGTTTTGTATAAAATAAAAAATTAATTAATGTAAATTACCAACCTCCAAATGTTGATATTAACATGATTATTTTTATTTTTATTTTAATTTAATGTGATACGGACTTCTGGATGTCGGTATTGATAGTCAAGAGGGGGAGGGGGTAAATTGAAATTTATTTTGTAGATGACTGAATTAGATGAGTAGTTGACCCTTAGCAGACAGCAGAAAATATAAAGACAGAAAAATAAAGTAGACACAGCGATGTATACTAGTTTGGAACACCAATGTGTTGCGTACTTCTAGTTTCCTTGGGTCAGTAAGGGTTCCTTTAAGGTTCAAGTGAAAGCGTGTTTACAAGCTATATTTTCCTCTCAGTCAGATACGCAGATCAGAATTCTCAACTCCTCTCAAGAAAGCCTAGTCTAGAAAATCTCACTTTGTTCTCTCTTTTTTTACAATTGTTCACACTCAAAAGTACAATACTTTGTAGAGTAGAATAGTAGAGTTTCTGGTTAGATTTTTTTCTCAAAAGTACCAAGCTACTAGGCCTAAGAAAGAGGACTAATATAGGAGGCTTTCAACGAAACTAGTCGTTGGTGATTACATGACCCAAGGAAATTCTTCCAATCAAGGATATTAGGGGAATCCTTGATCAGGGATACATCCATCTGGATTGGATGCCTTTTCTTTTTCAGCAGCTCTTCAATCAAATCTTGATTGGTTGTTTTTCTTTCTTCGGCACTTCGATATAATCTTTTTGTCTGGATTGAATGTTTTTCCTTTTTTAGCAGCTCTTCAATCAAATCTTGATTAGTTCTCTTTCCATCGTCAATGCTTCAATATCTTCTTCTTTTAAGGCGCGTGATTGAATTCTTTTCCTTTTAGGCTAGATTCTTTTCTTTTTGATAGTTGCTCTAAGAGTATCCTTTGTCTTCTTTCCTTTTTGATTTTCCTGTAAATAAAGTCATCAAAACTCATTAGTTGCTAACAATCTCCCCCTTTTTGATAATGAAATAGATCTTTACTATATGATACTTCCTTGTAGAGTTGGTCGATTCTCTGTCTCCAGCATTCGATTCGTAAGCTCCCCTGTCAGTGAGGTTTCTATTCTTTGCGAAAGTAGTTGACTCCCCTTGTCTGTATGATATTGGCTCCCCCTTTTTGTAAGATTTTGCCAGCAAGTAGAGAGGCAGAGCATAGAGAGAATAGAGATAGAGTAATGCAGTAATGCTCAAATAGACAAGCAGATAGATAAAGTAGTGCATAAACAACTAGGCATAGCAAATAGATATTACATAGGCATATAACATATTTTTCTCCCCCGTGGAAGAATAAAAATGAAAGTATCAGACAAGAAAAAAATAGTGCGCCTCAGGGCTAGAAAAGAACGAGTTTGGAGAGATAGGAACCCTAATAATTACAGAGTAAAAAAAAGATTATTCGGATAAAAACAAAAATTAGTAACGGCTAAGGAAGTATTTTAAGGTGTTGAGAACATTTCTACAGAAGGTGTTAAAGGACTTCTCTGAGTCCTTGGAGAAAGAGGAATAGACATTCTGGATTTAGACAATAAGTTCATTGTTGGATGAGTTGAATCCAGTGTTAAAATAGTTGACTCCAGTGTTAAGAGAGTTGACTTATTTGATAAGCTTGTTGATGGAGCGCACACCTTTCTTCTTGAGATCTTCCACCTCCATACATAGTTTGCCTAAATCAATGTTGGAGTCCTTGCAATTTGAATAATTTTGGTCAGGGTCTCCTACATAGCATTGGTTAGAGAATTAAGTGAGGCCTTAATTTCGTCTGCCTCCTTGGTGAGAAGAGCAGCAGAGTCAGTAGATATCCTAGTTAACTTGGAGGCCTTTGCCTTTCCTTTGAGAGAATCTTTCTTGAGCCATTTGCTATCAATGGGAGTGTACCCCATCCTAGCGAAGGTGCAGGAATCATAAGTTGCAAATATAACTGTGGCCTTGAACCCTGACAGGTCCACTTGAGACTCACTAAGACTCTGAGAGATGAGCAGTCCATAAGAAAGACTTGTAGTAGGGTTAATGTCCTCTGCACTTTCAAACATGTATTCTTTGATTCAGTCAGCCTAGTTGATGCGATACTTCTTAAGAAGACAGTAAAGGATAAACACATCTTTGTTAGATATGCTACTAAGGGACCCTTCTCTTGGAACCAGGATGGTAGCAATGATGTCGGCTAAAATCCTATATTCAAAACAGAGAGACAGTGGCCCAAACTCAAGAGATTCAGAGTGCTCCTCAGATATGAAAGCTTTGGCCTCCTTCAAAGAGACTTCAAAGTCAACAGGCCAGTTTCCATTTATGTATGAAATGTCTCTAGTAAACTCACCACCGTAGATTTTCTTAAAATGTTGACTATTGATGAAGATGTGAACACCTAGAACGAGGGTCTCCAGGTCATCACCCTTTCCAGCACAACGAAGATTGGCATAGAAAATATGAATAACATCCTCATAAAATTCCATTCTGTAGAGCCTTAAGAGGAGAGATCTGTGCACGTAAAAAGATGCTAAATTTGCAATGGGAGTCATCAAGTTATTCCAGATTCACCACTCGTCTGGGAACGACAGGCTTCTTTTTGAAGGACTCAAATTTCATTTTTGCAGAGGCACCCCAAAACTTGTCCAGTTCATCTTTGGTTAAGGGTTTAGGGGACATAGACAGGGTTTTTTTAGGATTTTTACACTTAAAAATGCTTTTTACGGGAAGAGGAGGGACGAGGGGAAGAATCTACCTTAGAAGAGTCCTAGAAGATAAAATTGATTTCAAGGAAGGAGCTATTTTTAGGACTTTTCTGGAGGTGCATAGAGTGAGTGCGAGTCATGGTGAGTGAAAAAAGGGATAAGTGAGAAGTCGGATGAAGGGGATGAAGAGAATTAGGAGGGACGAGACATTTAAAGGGGAATAGTGCACACGAATAGACGGATAGAGGTGACATGATGGAGGAAATGAAGAGTTTTTATGACTGACAAGGAGGCACAGTCAGAGGGTCGTGATGAGTAGTAAGTGGAAGGGAAAAGGAGAGATAGGTAAGGAAGGAAATTGACTTAAAAAAGCGTGAAAGGGATAGGGGATTTTGTGGACCAAATTAAACATGCAACAAAAGGGAAAAAAAGACAATTAATGCGAGTTTTTTAAAATTAAAAGAAATAGGGAAATATTTAATAAGGAAAATGGATAACATTTAGTTTTTCTCGCAGGTAAGAAAATCTTTCTTCATGCAAAGATTTAGTAAAAATTCTAGAAGTTGATTTTTGTTGTTGACAAATTCCATAGTAAAATCACCTTTTTCAACATGATCACGAATAAAATGATGCTTAATGTCAATATGCTTTGCTCTAGGATGATGCGTAGTATATTTAGACAATTGATAGCACTTGTATTATCACAAAAATAGGAACTTGTTTGAATAATAGATCAAAGTCTTCAAGTTGATGCATAATCCAAAGTAGTTGAGTGCCACAACTACCGATGGCCATATATTCTGATTCAGTGGTGGATAATATAACTGATGTTTGTTTTTTACTTTGCCAGGAGATGAGAGATTCTCCTAGTAATTGGCATGATCCACTAGTGTTTTTTCTATCTAATTTGTCTCCTGCAAAATCGGCATCTGAATAACCTGTTAGAGAAAAAACAACAAAATTAGGATACCATAGGCCCAAGTTCATGGTTCTAATTAAGTAATGAATGATCCTTTTGACTGCAGTCAGATAAGACTCCTTAGAAGTTGACTGGAATCTTGCACACTTGCATACATTGAACATAATGTCGGGTCGATTGGCAGTGAGATAGAGTAGTGATCCAATCATCCCTCAATACATCTTTTCATCTACTATTTTTCCATCTTGGTCAGCTTTGAGGCATGTTAAGGTACTCAATTTACTATTTTGCCATCTTGGTCAGCTTCGAGGCATGTTGAGAGACTTATTGGAGTCTCATAAGCCTCTCCTTGATCTAGTCCAAAGCGTTTGATTAGGTCCTTTACATATTTTCTTTGACAAAAGATACTGTGGTTGGCTTGTTTGATTTGAAGTCTAAGAAAGAAGGTGAGCTCACCCATGAGCCTCATTTTGAATTCTCCTTTCATTAGATTAGCAAAGTTCTCACACAAAGAGATGTTAAGACTTCCAAAAATAATATCATCCACATAGATTCGAACAATGAGAATATTTGAGTTAACCTTTTGAACAAAAAGAGTAGTTTCAATATTTCCTCGTTTAAAATCATTTTTTAGAAGAAAATTACTAAGATGTTCATACCAAGCTTTATGGGCTTGTTTCAGTCCATAAAGAGCTTTTAAAAGTTGAAAAACATGACTTGATAATAAGGGATCTTCAAAACTGGGGGTTGTTTAACGAAAACTTTTTCTTTGATGAAACCATTTAGGAAAGAACTTTTGACGTGTATTTGAAAAAGTTTAAAGTGATAGGATGAAGCATAAGCAAGAAGTATGCGAATAGATTCTAATCTTGCTACTGGAGCAAAAGTTTTATCATAGTCTATACCTTTTAGTTGAGAGTAGCCTTAGGCTACTAATCTGGCTTTGGTTCTAACAACTTTCCCATTTTCAACCTTTTTGTTTCGGAATACCCATTTCATTTTCATGACCGAAAAGTTGTTGGGTTTTTCTACCAGAGTCCAAACTTGATTTCGATCAAATTGTTTTAGCTCTTCATTCATGGAATTTACCCAACATTCATTTTTGAGCACTTCATCAACCTTCTTTGGTTCCATCTGAGAGACCAATGCGACTGAGGTTGGTTTTCTCAAAGATGCCCTGGTTTGTATTTTATCTGAGGAGTTTCCAATGATGAAGTCATTTGGATAACTTGCATTGTGTCTCCATTCTCTAGGTACTATAATCTTTTTGGAAGAGTAGGCAACTTCTCAGAACTGAGAGTTGACTCCACTATTGGAGAGGTGTTGGATGATGAGGAATTTTGACTAATTTGACTCGGAGGATCTTCCTTAAGAAGCTGCAAGCTTTGGTTAGAGTCATCAAAAACAGAATGTATGGATTCTTCAACACTGAGAGTGTGTTTATTAAAAACTTAAAAGGTATGACTAGAGGGAAAATAGCTAAGAAAAATACCTTCGTCGCTTCGAGGATCAAATTTACTAAGATTGTTCTTACCATTATTATGGACATTACATTTGCATCCAAAAGGATGGAAATAGCGGATGTTTGGTTTCTTTTCCTTCCAGAGCTCATAAGGTGTTTTCCAAAGAATAGGTATGATCATGTACTTGTTCAGCATATTGCAAGTTATGCTAACTGCTTTAGCCCGAAATTGGTCTGGCAGATCCTGATCCAGTAGCATAGTTTGTGCGGTGTCTTGAAGTGAATAAGTCTTTCGCTCCACCACTCCATTTTACTGTAGAGATTTGAGTGAGGAGAATTTTTGATAAATACCATTGTTGTTGCAGAACTCTCAAATAGTTTATTTTCAAATTCTCCTCCATGGTCACTATAGATGCTGGTGATAATGTAACCTGCTTCTTTTTGGATCTTTTTATAGAAAACTTCAAAGTTTGTGAAAGCTTTGTGCTTATGAGATAAGAAAATGACCCAAGTAAAATGAGAATAATCACCATCGATAACGAAAGCATGAGGTTTACTACCAATACTTATCATTTTTAGTAGGCCTGAATAAGTCCATGTGTAGAAGCTGTAGAGATTTTGAAGTTCTAACGTTGTCAGTGGCTTCGAATGATGATCTGGTTTGTTTTCCAAACTGACAAGCATCACAGGGATGATCCTTTTAGATTTTTAACTTGGGTAGTCCAATGACTAGGTTAAGTCTTGAAAGCTTTTCAATGGCATGCATGCTGGCATGACCGAGTTTCCTGTGCCATATCCAGGTATCATTTGAAATTGTTGTCAAGCATATGAGAGTGGAAGATCTACATTGTTTAGTATATAGATGTTTTCCACTCTATCTCCAACAATGGTAATGTTCTTAGACTAGTTTTTTTGGTACATTTTATAGAGTTGAAATGTATGTCAAAATCGGCGTCACAAAGTTGACTGATACTTAGGAGATTGTGTTTCAGTCCTTCAACCAAATAGACTTCAATAAGATCACACGATTAACTAATTGTGATTCTACTGACACCTGTGACTTCACCTTTTACATTGTCACCAAATCTTACATACCCTCCATTAAATTTCTTAACACTTGAAATTATCTTTCTTTCCGGTCATATGTCTTGAGCACCCACTGTCTATGACCCACATTCCCTTCTTGTAAGACTATTTTGGGGGTGCCTCACTGGTTTCTCCAAGTGCCATGAAGCAGATGTTTGCAGCTTTAGTTGGATCTTCCTCAGACCCCTCTTCATTACTCCATGCGCCTAGGGACTTTGGGTTGCCGCCTCTGCAGAGGTTCTTTCTTCTTAGTTTTGGGCAGTTTTGATGGATATGTCTTGGCCTTCCACAGTAGTAGCATTGATCATCATTTTGCTCATTTTTCCTTGACTCCTATTGTGGCCTTTGTCTCCGTTGCCTGATCTTCTACCTTACTCCATAAGTGATCAGTGTCATCTCGTTGGTTTCATCTAATTTATCTTCCTCAGTGAAGGATTCAGCATTGAAGGCAACTAATTTTTTCTTATCATCTTTCTGATAAATGTGATTTTTCTCATATGCCATGAGGTTTCCATGCAGTTTATCATACAATATGTTTTGCAGATCGTCGTCTTTTGGAATTGTTATCTTAGTTTCCTAAGCCTTGAGAAGGCTTTGAATCAGTTTCCTAACTTGTAGTGAATTTGCATAGACTATTCCCAAAAATTTTAGCTCACTGACTATCTTTCTGAATCTAGAGAACATAGTTTTAACATCTTCATCATCAATAATTTTGAACAGTTTGTATTCCTTGACAAGCCTCTTTGACCTTGCTTGTTTCTTTATAGGTGACTTCAAGTTTGTCCCATATTTCTTTTGCAGTTTCATAAGTAGATATTTTGTCATATTCAGATCCATTTATAGCACAATAGAGAAGACTGATGGCTTTGGCATTTGTCTATAGAACCTCCTGTTGATCTTTGGTAATTTTGAAGGACTCCAGATCAATGGGTTTTTCAGCAGATGTGCCACGGATGGTTTTGGGACGTTTCTTAATAACTAGTCAAGCCTAATAGTCAGTGGATTGGACGATTTAATGAGTGACCGTCTTGAAGGATAGCACCGGGAATTTGATAGTTTGCCATTTTGATCTTTTCTCACAAGTTATTAGACTTATGATGTGATACCTTGCTTTGAAACCAATTGATAGTCAAGAGGGCGGTGAATTGAAATTTATTCGGTAGTTGACTAAGATGAGTAGTCGACTCTTAGCAAATAGTAGAAAATATAACGACAGAAAAATAAAGTAGACACAATGATGTATACTGGTTCAAAACACCAATGTGGTGCCTACTTCCAGTCCCCTTGGGTCATTAAGGGTTCCTTTAAGGTTCAAGTGAAAGGGTGTTTACAAACTATATTTTTCTCTCAATTTGATATGTAGATCAGAATTCTCAACTCCTCTCAGGAAAGCCTGTCTAAAAAATCTCACTTTTTTCACACTCAAGAGTACAATGCTTTGTAGAGTAGAATAGTAGAGTTTCAAGCTAGATTATTTCCTCAAAAGTACCAAACTACTAGTTCTATGAAAGAGGACTAATATAGGAGGCTTTCAATGAACTAGTTGTTGGTGATTATATGACCCAAGGAAATTCTTCCAATTAAGGATATTAGGGGAATCTTTGATTAAGGATGTAACTGATGTGCTACCAAAATATAGCACATTAGATGCGTAAAACTTAGGATTTTAGATGTTGTCAATTCGATATTTGTGGATTTTATGTGTTTTTGTGTTTAGATTTGTAAGAATATAGGTTGGCTATGATTTGGGACAAAATTGCAAAAGATTGTTGGTCTTTGATGATTTATGAGACCCTCTATAGATCATAGAGCATTCTATGAGTCGTAGAGAAAGTTTCATGACAAATTCTAATGAGGGATGAATTGTGAATATCATATGAACACGATATGCATACAAGTCATAGAGCATTTTACGAGTCGTACTAATGGGTTTCGTGAATATTTTTAGTGAAGGACAATTTGATAAAGTCGAAGCCTATGAACATGTAATACGAGTTGTAAATCACCTTATGAATTATAAAATGGTGTCATAGAAGAGAAGTTCAAAATCCCAGGAATTGATTACGAGGCCCCGACTACTAGTCGTAAAAGACACTACGAGTTATAGAGAGCTTTCGTGGAGTTTGCCAACTAGTTTTTCTAATTTATTTAGGACTTAGTTGTAATTACTATAAATAGTACTTTTAGGTTATTTTTCAGAAGAGGGCGTCATTCTTCAGAATTTTTAGGGTTTGTACTTGGAAAACTCAATACTTGAGAGAGAAGATAGTGAGGAAACACTTGTGGGTAAATTTGATCTTGAAGCTTATGATTCTCATTCTTCTTGGGTTTGCTTGATCTTAATTCAATTGTGTAAGTGTCTAATTATATTTTCTCAATTCATAATTTAATTTCTTCATCTACAGATAGCATGAATAACTAAATACACAACTAGGGTTGTGGGAACCATGAAGAACTAACTAAGTAAAACCTGGGTAATTTACAATTCTTGGAATGGGTATATGCATGTATTAATCAATTCTCTTCATTTTGCATGTTTTTTAGTGGTGGCCAACATTAGAACCCGCCTAGTGTTACTGACTGGACCAAGGTAGTAATAAATAGGAAAAGAGATTGATTAATAGGATTCGATTGATGTATTCTCTTCTAATCAACTGAACTGGGCCAAAGGGAGATTGTACTGGGACTTATAGGTAATGGTTAGTATTGTACACTATGGAGATGGGCTAAGTCGCATAGTAAAATCTGCCTCTCACCTTTGATCAAAGGTCTTAGTTAACTTAAATTACCATACTGCATGCTATACACTTGATAAGAATTGGGTTATCCGGTGATACTAAGTTAGGGAATCATGGGGAACATAATACCCTAGTTGCTCTCTGTTATTGATTGTCTCTCATGACAGTTAGTTTAGTTTACTTTCTAATTGATTATTGCAAATCTCCTTGGGGGAATTGAGTTATTTAACTACTTGTATTGCTTATTGGTGAATTTGTCTTGAGTCTACGTATTTCCGGTGGGTTCGACCCTAACCTTGTTTAGATTTTATATCTTGACAATGACCATTTTACCCTCTAAAAAGAAGGTGTAACTTGGGAGACATCAGTAACACCCCCTAATTCTTTCTACCTAATTTGGAGTGGATGTGTAGAGGTTGCTGAGAAAAGACTGAGAAAAACTATAGAAGAAAGTTCAAAAGGGATATATACGACTCGTAGTCAGGTTTAGGACTCGTAAAATGGGTCTAGTAAAACCCCAGAGGACTTAGTGAAATTTGTTAAGTTTAACGCCTATATATGAAATAGTGTATGACTCGTAAAGCATGTCACAACTCATAGAGAAGGTTTTCATGAAAAATTCTAGTAACTCAAGTTTCAGAACCCTTTTATTCATGAGAGGAGTTTTTGACCCGTAGAATGTTTTACGAATTGTAGAGAGGAGTTTCGCGCTAATTTCTAGTAATTGAGATTTTCAAACACCTAGTTTACGAGGGTTGGTATATGACTCGTAAATGGGGTCTCGTAGACTTAGGCGATAATTTTACTGAGGGGTATTTATGTCCATTCTGATTCCTATTTAAATACATCCTTGTACATTCTAGGCTTGAATAAAGCCTTAAAACAAACCCTAGGTGAACTATTCATTATTCTTCACACTTAGGGCTTTCTTAAGAACACCAGAGGAAGGAAAAGAGCAAGGATTCTTGATTCTAGCACAAGGATTCATAGAAGTTGGATTATTTCTTCCATCCTCAGGTATGTAAGGCTTACTAAAGTGTGAAATTCCCTTCTTCATTTGGAGAAAAGTTGAGAATTGAGAAACTTTATTATCTTAATATTGAAATTATTACATTTATTACGAACTCTCGTGATAACTTATAAGGTATTTGTTGTATTACATAATTTCTATATATGAAATTGAGGTAAAATTTATACCTGATAGTATGAGCCCTAAATCACATGATTTTATGAAATTCTATGCATGTCACTGAGTTGAGGTTGAGTTTGAGTATCTAATTTTTGAAATTTGAGTGTGATTAAGTATGAGAATCATGTTGCATTGAGTCATATACATTACTATATATATGATTACCTTGCTTGCACTACATGATGAGTCAAATTAAGTGAGTCTAAATTTAGGTATGAAAAGCATGTTACATTAAGTCACATACATTACTATATATGATTACCTTACTTATACTACATGATGAGTCAAATTAAGTGAGCCTAAATGACTATCGAAGTCTGAGTTGAATTTAATGATTTACATTGATTGAATAAGTTGATGAGTAACTAAGATGAGTTGAGATGAGATAACCCAATAAGGTTGAGATTTTAGTTAATTGACTGAGTATTGAGATTTGAGTTGCTTGATTGAGTAATGAGGATTGAGTTGATTGATGAGTTGAGTATATTTTAGTCTTGGGAGGAGTATCAAGCACCAAGCTAGGAGCGAGTACACATCAACTTTAAACCACAGAACTATGTTACCAGTGTAGAATAGTCGTATAGCTCATTCTGGTGACTCTTGTCCCGTAAGTGGACATTTATTATGGATCTAAGAGAGAGTTGATCGTCCTTTATAGTGGCACGTTTAGAACGAGCATGGTAACGCCATCATCTTTGTTGTACATCACCAAACTAAAGATGATGGGATTGGATGTCAGTTAAGAGAAACTCCTAAGAAACCTTGATTGAGCATGATATTTTAAACTAGGTCTATTTTTACTGGGTATTTTTTATAAAGCATGATTTAATTTGAATGCATGTATTGAGTTGACCATGAGTTATTGAGTCGAGATCAGTGAGTTGAGCCTTATTTTCTTAAGCTATTTTACATACTAGTATATTCCATGTACTTACGTCCATTTTGAGCCTGCATCATTTTATGATGCAGATACAAGTGATAGAGGACTTCAGCCCATGCATCGTTGAGGTCCAAAACAATACATTTCCACAGTTGGTGAGCCCTCTTTGCTTTCTGGATGAGCTCTTTTATCTTATAAGTTAATTTAGTATATTTTTCTTCCTTTTGATTTGGGGTGTCCATAGCCTATCATAAAACCATCTAGATTTGTTGAGTAGAGGCTTCATAGACACTGAGTAGAGGATTTGTTGAGTATTTTGTATTCCAAACTTATTTCACTGGAACTTAAAATACAGTAGAGTTATATTTTATTTATACAATGTCTTAAATCTGAGTGTTTCTTCCTCTATTAAGTTGATGTGATAATGAGGCTAGGTGGTTCTTTTGGGGAATTAGAAATGGTTCTTCAAGTGCCGGTCATGCCAAGGATACCCTCGCGGGGTATCACAAACTTGGTATTAGAGCAAAGAGTTCAAATGTCCTACAGAGTCTATGAAGTTGTATCTAGTAGAGTCTTCTTTATGGGTGTGTTATGCACCATACTTCATAAATAGGAGGCTGTAGATATTAGGTATTATCTCACTTTTTTGTATTCTGAGTTTGTGTGATAGAGTCTAACTCTATGGAAGTACCTCTATAACTTGTACATTATGCGTTTGTAGATCATACCTCCTAGATGCATCGCAACCCAGAGGAATGCCTCAGCTAGCAATGCTAAAAAACCTTACTTTAGAGGTACCTCCTCAGATGAAAACGAGGGGACGAGGCCAACCAGCCAGAACTTCTGGTGTTCCCATGACACCTACCGCTCCACCTGCTCCTACCACAGAGGCTAACTTCAGAAGAGCTATCACTATGCTCACACAGTTGGTAGCTGCCCAGAGCAGGAACCAAGGCTCACAGACTCCTGAGTTCTAGCTCCCAAGAGCCAACGACTGCCACCAAAATGAGAGACTTTATAAGGATAAACCCACATATCTACACAGAATCAAAAGTTGAGGAGGACCCTCAGAACTTCATTAATGAGATATGGAAAGTGCTGAAAACAATGCATACAACTGAGACTAAGGGAGTTGACCTTACTGCCTATCAACTCAAGGATATGGCTAATGTTTGGTACAATCAGTGGGAAGAGAGTCAAGGTGAGGATACTAAGCCAACTGCTTGGGACGAGTTCGAGAGTGCCTTCATCAATCACTTCTTCCCTCAAGAGTTGAGAGAGACGAAGGTTGAGGAGTTTGTGAATTTGAAACAAGAGAGGCCGACTATCAAAGAATATAGCCTAAAATTCATCAAACTATCCAAGTATGCCCCAGAGATGATCCAGGATATAAGAACGAGGATAAGGAAATTCATGTCTGGGTTGGGTAGACAGGTGAAGAGGGCGTGCAAGGCAGCATTGCTGATCCTAGGTATGGATATCTCCAGAATGATGGTTTATGCCCAGTAGACTATGAAAGATAAGAAGAAGAACAAAGAGGAACCTTTGAGTAAGAAGGCCAGGTTAGCAGGGCCTGAGCCTAGTCAATTCAAGCAAGGTAAGGGAGATAAGTCTAATTTCCAGAAAAGTTCCTATAGTTGTGTACCATCTATAACCAGTGCACCAACCCCAAGCCACAGATATGATCCCAAGTCTCAAGGTCAGCCAAACTTTAGGGGACATGGTACGTAGTCTCAAGTCAGCGTGACTCTTGGCTTTAAAGGGAAGCCACCTTGTGGGAAATATGGCGGGATGAATTTGGGAGAATGTAAAGAGAGAGGGAATGGTTACTGCAAGTGTGGATAACCAGGCCATTTTCAGAGGGAGTGCCCGATGTGGGGCAATAAGGCCCAATCCTCTACCACAGCACCACCAGTAAAGGGTAACCAGAAAGGTATTGCACTAGGGGCAGGTAGTGGGACAAACTGTTTGTATGTGATGGGGAATCGACAGGACCAAGAGGTTGCACTAGATATTGTGACAAGTATGACTCGAGTCTTTACCTTTCCTTACTATGCTTTACTTGATCTGAGTGCAACTTAATCTTTTATGATGCCATATGTGGCTGGTAGATTTGAGGTCTTTCCTGAGTGTTTGCTTGAGCCATTTTCAGTTTCTACTCCTGTTGGTGAGTCTATTCAAGTTGAGAGAATCTATAGAGATTGTGTGGTATCCATTTATCATAGGGATACTCTTGCGAATTTGATTGAGTTAGAGATGATCAATTTCGACATGATCCTTGGGATGGACTAATTTTATGGCTACTATGGCTCTGTTGATTGTCGAACCCAAACTCTCAAATTCCAGTTTCTGAATGAGCCTGTTATTGAGTGGAAAGGAGATTTTGTTGCACTAAAGGGTAAGTTTATTTCTTACCTCAAAGCCCAAAAACTAATCTCTAAGGGATGTATCTATTACCTCGTATGAGTCAAGTCTGATGATGTTGAGTTCGCTACTCTTGAGTCTGTTCCCATTGTGAGCAAGTTTCCTGAGGATCTGGCCAGGGTCCCTCTTAATAAGGAGATCAACTTCAGAATTGATGTGCTTCTTGACACTCAACCCATTTTCATTACGCCATATAGAATGGCCCTCGTGGAGTTGAAAGAGTTGAAGGAGAAGTTGAGGGATTCGTTAGAGAAAGGATTATAAGGCTGAGTGTCTCTTCATGGGTTGCTCCCCCTTAGGATGTGTATTGACTATTGCCAGTTGAATAAGGTGATAGTCCAAAATAAGTATTCCCTTCCGAGGATTGATGACTTGTTTGACCAACTTCAGGGTGCCACTATTTTCTCTAAGATAGACCCTAGATCAGGCTGTCACCAATTGAAAATAAGGGAATGTGATATCCCAAAAATGGCTTTTTAAACACGATATGGTCACTTCGAGTTCTTGGTGATGTCTTTTGGGTTGACAAATGCACCTGCAGCCTTTATGAACCTAATAAACAGAGTATTCAGATAGTATGTGGACCTGTTTGTGATCGTGTTCATTGATGATATTCTAGTGTATTCCAGGGATGAGGGAGAGCATGTTGATCACCTCAGAATCTCTTTGTAGACGCTCAGAAATAATGAGTTGTGTACAAAGTTTTCCAAGTGTGAGTTTTGGCTCAAATCAATGGCTTTCTTGGGCCATGTGATTTCAGGGGATGGCATTCGAGTGGATACTCAAAAGATTGAGGCATTCAAGAACTAGCCTAGACCAACCTCACTGACCAAGATAAGGAGTTTTCTCGGATTGGCTGGTTATTACTGGAGGTTTGTTGAGGGTTTTTCTTCCATATCCCACCGTTAACCAAATTAACATAGAAGAAGGTCAAGTTTCAATGGTCTAATGAGTGTGAGAGAAGTTTCCAAGAGCTAAAGACGAGATTAACTACTGCACCAGTGTTGACCTTGCTTAATGGGATGGATAGATTTGTGATTTACTATGATGCTTCGAGAGTAATATTAGGATGTGCATTGATGCATAAGGGAAAGGTTGTTGCCTACGCTTCTAGACTACTTAAGGTGCACAAAAAAAACTATCACAGTCATGACTTGGAGTTGGCAGCAGTGGTGTTTACTCTCAAACTATGGTGCCACTATTTATATAGAATGCATGTGGATGTACTCACAGACGACAAGAGGCTGTAATATGTCTTCACCCAAAAAGAGCTTAACTTGAGGCAGAGGAGATGGCTTAAGTTGCTCAAGGACTACAAAATGAGCATCCTCTACCACCTAGGTAAAGCTAATATGGTTGCTGATACTCTTAGCAGGTTATCCATGGGGAGCACCGCCTATGTGGAGGAAGAGAAAAGGGAGTTAACCAAAGAGGTTCATAGACTGGTACTCTTGGGCGTTCAATTAGATAAATCAGTCAAAGGAGGAGTTCTTGCGCAAAATGGATTTGCATTATCTCTAGTAGTAGAGGTAAAAGAGAAACAAGACCAAGATCCTATCTTATTATAGTTGAAGGAGAATGTGCATAAGCAGAAGGTGATGGCTTTCGTTAAAGGGGGTGATAGAGTATTAAGGTATCAAGGCAGATTATGTGTTCCTAATGTTGATAATGTTTGAGAGAGAATCATGGTCGAGGTCCACCGCTCCAGATATTCCATCATCTAGGGTCTACTAAGATGTACCATGACTTGAGGAAAGTCTACTGGTGGAGTGGAATGAAGAGAGACATTGTTGAGTTTGTTTCCAAGTGCCCGAATTGCCAGCAAGTTAAAGTTGAGCACCAAAGGCCATATGTAGTATCTCAGAACTTTGAGATTCCAGGGAGAAGTGTTGAGAATTGAGAAACTTTAATACATTACTATATATGATTACATTGCTTGCACTACATGATGAGTCAAATTGAAACTTTGAGATTCCAGAGTGGAAATGAGAGATGATTAACATGGACTTTATTGCAGATTTACAAAGGTGTCCCACAGGCAACATGATTTGATTTGGGTGATAGTGTATCGGATGACAAAATATGCTCACTTCTTGGCAGTAAAGACAATTGATACAACAGAGGATTATGCCCGGTTATACATAAAAGAGATTGTTAGACTGTGTGGAGTCCCTTTGTCTATCATCTCATATAGAGGAGCTCAATTCACTGCTCAGTTTTAGAGATCTTTTCAGAAGGTTTGGGTACGAAAGTGTACCTTAGCACTGCTTTTCATCCATATACGGATGGCCAAGCAGAACACACTATTCAAATCTTGGAAGACATGTTGAGAGCTTGTGTCATCAATGTTAAAGGTAATTGGGATGACCACTTGCCTTTGATTGAGTTTGCTTACAATAATAGCTTCCATTCGACCATTCAGATGGCCCTATATGAGGCACTTTATGGGAGGAGGTGTAGGTCGCCAATTGGATAGTTCGAGGTAGGTGAAGTAGAGTTGAATAGACCACACTTGGTTCACCAAGCTATGGAGAAAGTGAAGATCATTAGAGAAAGGTTGAGGACTGCACAGAGTCGACAGAAATCCTACACAGATGTTAGAAGAAGAGACTTAGAGTTTGAGGTCAATGATTGGGTATATTTTAAAGTGTAACCCATGAAGGGTGTGGTGAGATTCGGGAAGAAAGGGAAGTTAAGTCCGAGGTACATTGGCCCTTATCAGATCATAAAGAGAATGGGTGATGTCGCATATGAGTTAGAGCTACTATCAGAATTAGAGGTCATCCACCCAGTCTTTCATATTTCCATGCTTAAAAAGTGTTTGGGAGATCCACAATTAGTTGTGCCTATGGAGAGTATTAGAGTAAAAGACAGTCTGAGTTATGAAGAGATTCCTATCAAAATCCTTGATGTTTAGGTTCATAAGTTAAGAACCAAAGACATTGTATCTGTCAAATTATTATTTATAGAAGAAGCTACTTGGGAGGCGGAAGAGGACATGAAGGCCAAATACCCTCATTTGTTCTGTCCTGCTAATGATGAGAGAGTTGATGGTAATGATTTCCCTCTAAATCCTTGAATATTCATTCCTTGTGTCCTCCTTTCATTCTCCATATGATAGACGATAGAGTTCTAAAGTCCTAGTGAGGATTGAAGTGATTTGTTGACTATTTCATTGTTCTACTTGCTGAATTTCTTGATCCATTGATTGCATAAGTAAGGTGAGAGTTGGCTGATTTTCAGAGTCCATAAGGAAATTCATTCCTTGACCTAAATTCCTAGATTGCTCATCATTTGAGGATGAATGATCCCAAGGGGGAGATGATGTAACACTCCCCTAATTCTTTCTACCTGATCTGGAGTAGATGTGTAGTAGTTGCTAAGAAACGTCTGAGAAAAACTAGAGAAAAAAGTTTACGAGGGATATATACGACTTATAGTCAGGTTTATGACCCGTAGAATAAGTCTCGTAAAACCCCAAAGGATTTGGTGAAATTTTCGACTTGGAGAAATTTTCTAAGTCTGAGGCCTATATATGAAATGGTATATGGCTAGTAAAGCATATCACGACTCGTAGAGAAGGTTTTGTGACAAATTCCAGTAATCAAATTTCAGAACCCTTTTATTCATGAGAGGAGTTTACGACCCATAGAATGTTTTACTAAACTTATAGAGGGGTTTCATGCCAATTTCCAGTAACTCAGATTTTTAGAGACCTAGTTTATGAGGGGTGGTCTACGACTTGTAGAATGGTCTACGACTCATAGATAGGGTCTCATAGACTCAGATGACAGGTTTAATAAGTGGTATTTTTATCCATTCGGATTCTTATTTAAGTATATCCTTGGATATTCTAGGCTTGAATAAAGCCTTAAAACAAACCCTAGGTGAATTATTCATTATTCTTCACACTTAGGGCTTTCTTGAGAACACCAGAGGAAGGAAAAAAGCAAGGGTTCTTGATTCTAGCACAAGGATCATTGAAGTTGGATTATTTCTTCCATCCCTAGGTATATAAGGCTTATTAAAGTGTGAAATTCCCTTCTTCACACTCCCCTTTCATCAACTTGAGTCAAGATTTGGAGAAGTGTTGAGAATTGAGAAACTTTAATACATTACTATATATGATTACATTGCTTGCACTACATGATGAGTCAAATTGAGTAAGCCTAAATAACCATCTGAGTTTGAGTTGAATTTGATGATTTGCATTGATTGAATGAGTTGATAAGTAACTGAGATGAGTATAGATGAGATAAGCCAATGAGGTTGAGATTTGAGTTGATTGATTGAGCATTGAAATTTGAGTCGCTTGATTGAGTAATGAGGATTGAGTTGATTGATGGGTTGAGCATGTTTTAGTCTTTGGAGAAGTATCGACCACTGAGCTGGGAGCAAGTAAACATCTACTTTAACCAACAGAACTATGTTACCAGCGTAGGATAGTCATACAACTCATTCTAGCAACTTTTGTCTCGCAAGAGGACATTTATTATATGTCCAAGAGAGAGTTAATCGTCCTTTACCATGGCACATTCAGGATGGACGTGGCAATGACATTGCCTTTTGTTGTGCATCACCAAACTAAAGTTGGTGGGATTGGATGTTGATTAAGAGAAACTCCTAAGCAACCTTGATTGAGCATGATATTTAAAACTGAGTCTATTTTTATTGAGTACATTTTATAAAGCATGATTTAATTTAAACTTCCATGTATTGAGTTGAGAATGAGTTGTTAAGTCGAGATGATTGAGTTGAGCATTATTTTCTTAAGCTATATTACATACTAGTATATTCCATTTACTGACACCTATTTGGGCCTGCATCATTTTATAATGCAGATACATGTGATAGAGGACTTCAGTCAAGCATCGTTGAGATCCAGATCAGTACACTTCCATGGTTGGTGAACCCTCTTTGCTTTCTGGAGGAGCTCTTTATCTTATGAGTTAATTTAGTACATTTTTCTTCCTTTGATTTGGGGTGTCCATGGCTTGTCATGGCACCATCTAGATTTGTTGATTAGAGGCTTCATAGGCACTGAGTAGAGGATTTGTTTAGTATTTTGTATTCCAAACTTATTTCATTGGAACTTATAATATAGTAGAGTTATATTTTATTTATACGATATCTTATATCTGAGGTCTTCTTCCGTTGTTAAGTTGATGTGACGATGAGGCCAGGTGGTTCTTTTAGGGAATCAGCAATGGTTCTTCAAGTGTCGTCCATGCCAAGGGTACCCTCTCGGGGCGTGACAAGGGATACATCCATCTGGATTGGATGTCTTTCCTTCTTCAGCAGCTCTTCTATCAATTCTTGATTGGTTGTCTTTCCTTCTTCGGCACTTTAATATAATCTTCTTGCCTGGATTGGATATCCTTCCTTTTCAAGCTGCTATCAATCAAATCTTGATTAGTTCTCTTTCCTTCGTAAGTGCTTCAATATATCTTCTTCTTTTAAGGCGCGTGATTGAATTCTTTTCCTTTTAGGCTGGATTCTTTTCTTTTTGATAGTTGCTCCGAGAGTATCTTTGTCTTCTTTACTTTTTGATTTTCCTGCAAATGAAGTCATCAAACTCATTAGAAGCTAAAGGTATATGTCATATTATGTAATTACTTTTAATAAAATTGACAAACAGAGGTCACTTTTTAAAAAATTATTTCTATTAATCATTATTTTTCTACTTTGTATAGCATTAAATTTTAATCTTACAATTAATTCTTGTAAAAGTGCAATATCTTTTTATAATTTTATGAAAAAAATTGGATTTGCGAAATAGTCAATAAAATACCAATAATTCATAATCAAATTAAATACGAAATAATGTGTGTGTGTGTATATATATATATATATATATATATATATATATATATATATATATATATATATATATATATATATATATATTATTGTGTGTTGTGTGTATCAACTATATAAAAGTATGTGTGTCTAAACTTAAAATAAATCTCTCGTGTAGTACTGCCGTAGGCAAAAGGCAAATGTTAATATATATGAAACACATTAATTAGGAGGTTATATATACTCGCCGAGTAGTGTAACAAACAAAGTCCTATATATTAATGGTTTGAGTATGAAATATATTATTAATTAAAGAAATTTAATTGATTGATAAATTTAAATTTATATTTAATTTTTTACAAAATTGACCTGGACGCTATACTCATAGAAATGTCATAACGTACCGATTAAAATTTATATATATAATTAATTATTCATCTAACCTTTATTATCTTATTCTGTTAAATGATATAGATATTAAAAATGATCTTGGTACGCCGCTAATTAAATTCAAGTATGAAATATGTTGATATAAGTAGGACGTAATAAATGTAAACTACTATTGCTATACTTGTTAACAAATCAAATCAAGTTCTATAAATATTGACCTTTGTGGATAATCGATGATTTATTCATTTACAATAATTTATTAAAATAATATAAGTATACATAAATAATATATAAAAATGTTCTTCAAAATTTGACCTCGACTGATTGATAAATTTAAAATATATATTTATTTTTCAGAATATCGATATCTGAAGGTTGGTATTCATTACATAATTTATTTTAATTAATAAAATTAAACAACAAAATTGATCTTAAGAGCTTGATATTATAAAGTCTACCAAATATATTAACAAGTTTTAAAAAGGAATATTGACTTCTAAAGGTCGGTATCGTTTTAAAACATAAAAATACAAACTTTCAGAGATCGGTAAAATTTTAGATGAGTTTTTTAAAAAAATAAAAAATAAAAATGTTATTTTTTGACAAATATACATACTTCCCCCGTTTTCTTAAAAAAAAACCCTAAGCCCTAATTCCTCACTCCTCACTCAAAACAACATCAGTCATTCTCTCACCAAAGCTATGACAGAGGCATTCTTCCGCATTCCTCGCCCGAGCTGTGGTGGCATCGATCCCATGAATCTTCTCCACCAAACCGCCCCACATCAGCGTTAAGGTATGATTTTCAATTAGTTTCTCTCTATTGCTCTTATCCATCACTCGCATCAGCATCTTCGACATTTGGGACAATATTTATTGAAATAATAAGGGGCAACAAACATCTTGGAGTTGGAATTTTTGAAATGCTTTACTAAAAATAAGTGTAATTCTGTGTTGTTCTTTACTATGAAGGTTAATGGAAGATGCAAAATCTTTGTTTTAAATCTTTTTGAGCCTTTAAGAAAAGGAGATATCATCTTTGTTTTCTTATATGCTTGAGTTATTAGTATTTTGAATTGATTGATTCAACAGATGTTTCCAGTTGTTGAGGTTGATCTGATTAATTTCTCCCTCCATTTACTCTCATCCCGCGGATAGAACCATAGAGATCCTATTCATCATCTCAGAGTTGCTCTTTGTACATTTCTTGAGCCATTTTAAACATTGATGACATCATTCCTTTTGCCAATCATGATATTCTTTGACAACAAAGCTAATAAATGTAAAGATCTCAAAAGCATGCTTACCTCAGTTTTACAATGTAAGAGTTGTTTAACCTTGATATACTATCTACATTCATAGAGATGATATACAAAGTACACGTGGTTCTCCAATTATGCTTTAAAGAAAGAAGAAACTTGCCATTTTCTACAAGCAAGGCTAACAGAAAATAGAAACATATACACAATTATGTGTAAATTTCTTATTTTCAATATTCTACACTCCTCCATTTAGTAGCTCTTCCTAAACCATAGGACTCCTTCCTCCCTTCTGGACTTAAAACAACTATACAAAATAAAAGAGAAGTTAATTTGCAGGCCTCCTTCCTCTCTTTCAGACCACAAAACTCACCCTTAAGACAAAAGGTTTGAGCTACCACCATCAACTTTACCTAAAGAATCAATGAAAGATTCAATCTTTGATGAAAGAGAGGAATTGATGGGTTCACCATCAGATGAAATCCCACATCTAAGAAAAGCCCATTTCTTGAATCCCATCATTTCTGCCATTAAAGGTCCAACGTTGAAGCTTTCGTCGATTCCCTTCCCATCCGAATCTAATTGTCCATTGGATATCACCTTCCATGGATGTAACGGATGGAGGGATCAACCAAAAAAACAGAGGATGTGAGTTGAAAGGATGGAGCGTGTCCATCACCATCTATGGAAAGTCGCTGGAATTTATGAAGCAGTCACGAATTCAATTTATAGAGCCCACATAGATAAAAATTTGATTTTTGGGTTGGTAGAAAGGTGGTGTTGTAAGACTAACACTTTTGTTTTTCCATGGGGTGAAGCTACTATTACACTTGAAGATATGATGCTTTTGGGAGGGTTTTTTGTTTTGGGTGACCTTGTTTTGACCCCCGTTCAATCCCCTGAGTTGGCAGTTATTTAAGAAAATCTTGAAAAAATCACGAAAAGAATTAATTAGAAAGAAGGATAATAATCATACTAGGTGATTAAATCATTTCTTGAACAGTGGTAGAAATTATGAACATGAAACTTTTCTTTCTATTTAGTTGTCAAAATTTGTGTTTCTAGGTAAAATAGAGACACCTATTTTCTCTGCTATAGTCAATTTGGCAAAAGGTATGAGACTAGCACTTGAACCTTCTGTTCTTACTAACATATATAGGGATTTGGGCTTGTTAAAACAAGCGATGATAGTGGATTCATCAACTAGGAATGGAGACAGAGTTGATATTCTGATATTGTGGTCACCGATATTCTTTCTTGAGGTTTGGGCTTGGGAGAGGCTGGTGTCTTTGCGGCCATAGTTGGCTCAGAATTACAATATGATTAGTTGGGTGAGAATAGATCGATGGCACATTGCGAAACAATCAGGAGTAATAATGTGAGGAATATTATTGATTTGTCTGGAGAGTTATTTTAGTGGAGGCCATACGCCTTGGCTGTGGAAGGTTAATTCCTCGGTTTTACAAAAAAAAAAAAAGAGTGGACAATAGTTGAAGGGAAAAATTTAGATCTAGAAGTAGAGTCTTTCATTTGATGCTTGAAGGCATCTAAGATTGTTGTATTTGATTGTCAAGAGCTCTATTGACCAAATTGGATAGCAATGCAATTTGGATATGATCAAGACTACCCAAAATGGATTCCTCACTTATCTTCAAGTCCAGTACTTGCCTGTATCAACTATAGCAAACCTATTGATTTTGGTTTGAGGTTATACTATCTGCCTAGGTTGTTTGAACTGAATGTAGCTACATAGTATTTGAAATGGTGGAAAAAGAAAATATTATTTCTAGTTGATGGAGGGAAACATATCGGATGTTTCTGATCTACCGACTGAGTACCCTGTTGTTTCTCCTGGTTTTTCTCCTAAGTTAAAGCAAGTGAAAGTAGAAACTCTTCCAAATGTTCCTTCTTAGTTAACTGATTCAAAGTTAGTGTCATTAGTTTAGGAGTCTTTTAAGTTTCGACTTTAAGAGTCCTAATTAGTTTATATTAGTCAGTTAGCAAGTCATGGGGTAGTGTTAAACTAGTGCCTTATTTTTCTCTAGATTTGTTATATTTTAAGTACTATTCAAAATCTTGTATCAGTATTTTGTGAAAGCAATAAAAAGAAAAAAAGTTTCTTTCTAAGAAATAGAGATAGGGCATCAAGAATGTTGGGAAAAGAGATAAATCACTAAAGTTTAAGAAACAGAGAGAAACCTTTTTCTTTTTATTGCTTTCACAAAACAACGATACAAGACTTTAAATAGTACTTAAAAAGCAACAAATCTAGAGAAAAAATAGAACTCGTTTAGCACTAACCAATGGCCTACTAACTGACTAATATAAACTAATTAGGATTCTTAAAGTTGAAATGTAAAAGACTTCTAAATTAACGACATCAATTTTTGAGTCACTCAACTAAGCAACATCTGGAAGAGTTTCTACTTTCACTTGCTTTAAAATAGGAGAGAACCAAGAGGAACAATAAGGTACTCAGTCAGTAAATCAGAACCATAAAGGTTTGAGCTTCCAGCATTAACTTTACCTAATGAATCAATTAAAGATTCAATCTTTGATGAAAGAGAGGAGTTGATGGTTTCACTATCAGATGAAATACTATTTCAAATACTGTGTAGTTACAGCCAGTTCAAACAGCCTAGCCGGATAGTACAACCTCAAACTAGAATCAATAGGTCTGCTATAGTTGATCCAGGAAAGTTCTACACTTGAAGATGAGCGAGGAATTCATTTAGGGAAGTCTTAATCATATCCAAATTGCATTGCTACCCGATTTGGTCGATAAAGCTCTTGAAAATCAAATACAACAAGCTCAGATGTCTTCAAGCATCAAATGAAAGACTCCACTTTTAGATCCAAATTTTCCCCTTCAACTATTATCCACTCTTATTAGGCTCCTCTTGTGTATATAAAAAATTTGGTTAATGATAAACTCTTATTATAAAAGAATTTAGGAAATTCTGTTAGAGAAAGAGCTTCGTTGCTTGGTGTCAAACTAGAATATGCGATAGATGATCTATTCTCTCTTTTTTTCAAAAAAATCATCTTGGAGATTGTGTCATACTTACTCTCAAACTCTTCATTTACATAGTAGTGATATTTTTTGTTTCTCTCTTCATCTTTGGATTCTTATCTAATGATCCCGGACGTAATTCTTCTTTTTCTTTGTAAAAGTGGGGAATCAACCAACCTTCCACAGCCTAGGTGTATGTCTCTATTGAAACAACTCTCTAAACAAGTCAATAGTAGTCCTCACATTAGTTACACCCGATTGTTTCACATTATGCCATAGACCTATTCTCACCCCACTAACCATATTGTAATTCTGAGCCAGCTATGGCTACAAAGACACCAGCCTCTCCCAAGATCAAACCTGAAGAAAGAACATCAGTGACCATAATTGTAGAATATCAACTCTGTCTCCATTCAAGTTGATAAAGCCACTATCATCACTTGTTTCAACAAGCCCAAATCCCTATATATGCTAGCAAGAATTGAAGGTGCAAGTGTTAGTCGCACACCTCTTGCCAAAATTAACTACAGCAGAGAAAATAGGTGCCTCTACTTTACCTGAAAACATAAATTTTGACAACCAAAGAGAAAGAAAAGCTTCATGTACATAATTGATACCACTATTCATGAAACGATTCAAGCACCTAGTATGATTATTATCCTTCTTTCCAATCAATTCTTTTCATGATTTTTAAGATTTTCTTGAATCACTACCAACTTAGGGGATTAAAGGGGGGACAAGACAAGGTCACCCAAAACAGAAAACCCGCCCAAAAGCATCATATCTTCAAGAGTAACAATAGTTTCACCTCACAGAAAAATAAAAGTATTAGTCTCACAACACCACCTTTCTACCAACTCAAAAATTAAATTTTTATCTTTGTGGACTCTATAAACAGAACTCATGACTGTTTCATAAATTCTAGCAACTTTCCATGTATGGTGATGAACACGCTCCATCCTTTCAACCCACGTCCTCCATTTTTTTGTTTGATCCCTTCATCTGTTACATCCATGGAAGGTGACATCCAATGGAAAATCAGATTCAGATGGGAAGGGAATCAACGGGAGCTTCAAAGTTGGACTTTCAACAGCAGAAATGACGGGATTCAAGAAATGGCCTTTTCTTAAATGCGGCATTCCACCTGATGGTGAAACCATCAACTCCTCTCTTTCATCAAAGATTGAATCTTCCATTGATTCTTCAGGTAAAGTTGATGGTAGTAGCTCAAACATTTTGTCTTAAGGGTGAATTTTGTGGTCTAAAAGAGAGGAAGAAGGCCTAAAAATTAACAACTCTTTCATTTTTTACAGTTGTTTAAGTCCAAAAGGGAGGAAGAAGGCATATGGCTTAAGAAGTGAAACTAATGGGAGGAGTGTAGAACACTGAAAATAAGAAATTCAATCATAAGTGTGTATAGATTTCAGTTCAATCTACAGTTTCTCTGTCTAGATAAGGATGTCAGGGTATTCTAGAAAATGTTTTTTATTTTGTTTTGTTTGATTGGTCAATATGTTTTTTTTTTTGTAAAAAATATTTTTTTTGAATATAAAAATAATAATAGCATATTTAATGTAGTCTTATTCCTACTGTAGAAATAGAGAGGTGCTTTCAAATAAAAGCTCGATTCAAGAAAAATTAGTTCAAAATTGTAAAAACGACCGGTTAAGTCGTTTTGAAATATAGATCTTCTCATGTTATAAAGAATCTATCTCGTAAATTTTAATGGGTCTTTTGGATTATTCAATAATTTTCGTTATCTAGTTGAGGAGTCATTTTATATAATTAAATTAACTAGTGGGTTCAGTTGATAGTTTAGGTAATACCTTATACCACTTATCCTAAATTAATTCAAATAAGTAGTAGGATTTATTCATTTAATATGTAAAATAAATAAATAAATAACAAAATAAAATAGAAAAGAAAAAGAAAAAAATATAAAAGGAAGTTAAGGGCTAGACGCCCATCTAAAAGAAACGAAAAGAACAAGCACACGCGGAAAACCTATGTGCAAAGGCGAGAGGAAAAGAAAGATTAAAAATTTCGTCTCGGGTAACTATTTAGCTTTATTTCAATATGATTTGTATAGCATTAAATCATGGCATAGGTTAATTGCAGAGATTTGTTCAATGTGGCAGTGAATGTGGGAATAGGATTGCCAAACATCATTATATATAAGTGAGTTTCACTTTACCATGAAACCCACAAAAACCTGTCATATGTCCCTTTTTCTTCCTTTTTATTTTCTGTGGACCCCTTAGTTAATCTTATCCCATTTTCATAAACTCCCTCTTCCTTTTTATTATTTCTTGTGGACCCCTTAGTCAATTTTTACTTCTCCAAACAAAATCTTTTCAAAATTTTAAACTTATTTAGGCTTTTTAAAAGTTTAAATTGTAATAATAAAAAAAATTATTTTTACTTTAATTTAAGATAAATATAATTTAATAAAATAATATAACGATAATTCATATGAAACCGAGTGAGTAATGTCCCAATAAATTATTTTAAGTCATGTAAATATTAAAATTATGATAAATTAGGTCTTGCTTAAGCATGTAGCTGGTGATTGACGTACTTGCTTCAGCTACTTGATTTTGTATTGTTTCTATTGAGTATTTCTTCAACTACTTCAACAATGAATTTACAGCATTATCCCTGATAAATCAAATGGGCCTATGCTTGATTAACTTTTTAATCAAACTAAATATTATCTCCATTTTAATTAATTGTTTCTATTTAATTTGAATAAAAAATTAACAAAATTTATACATTTTATAATCTTAAATTAGATATATGACAAATTATTTGACTCAAATATAGAAAAATATTTTTGGCAACAACATTTTTATTTTCTTTCCTTTTTACATACCAACAATAGTGGGACCTACTTACAACGATTAATTATTTAATCAAAATTAAGGTGATCTCAAAATTTTATATGCAAACCCTAAATTAGAACAAAATAAATAACATATATTAAAAAATATATATAAAAAATTTACCTATGTCATAAATCAAGACAAAAAAAAATATTTATGGGCCCATGTGGTTGATTAACTTTTTAATCAAACTAAATATTATCTTCATTTTAATTAATGGTTTCTAGTTAATTTGACTAAAAAATTAACAAAATTTTATACATTTTGTAATCTTAAATTAAATATATGTCAAGTTATCTGACTCAAATATAAAAAAATATTTTTTGGCCTTATGATTACATATCATGTGGAAAGTTAAATTTTAAAAGTTATCAAGAAAAGAAAGAGAAAGGAAAAAATATTCTTTTTTAGGCAAACTAAAAAAAGCACAAACAAATTAAAACGATGAAATATTTTATTTTAAATTTAAATTTAATCATATAAATAAAAGTCTAAAAATAATCAAACATATTTATTGAGCTCGGGCGATACTAGTATATTTATACATATGACAGAAGGGAGATGAGAATTGATTTTTATATATATAAACATTTTGGTGGCTAAAGATGGCCAATAATTACTTAATCATTGGGGTGAATATATTGGGTTTTATTTTGTTAATTTCCAGAGACCAACCTATTGGTTCTTTCTAATTTTATCAAAGGATTTTTATTTTTATTTCTTTTTATAATTATCATATTATGATTTATGTTTTGAGATATTGGTATGGATAATTACATATAAGGTGTGTTGTATCATATAAATATTATTAGAGTTAGATTATGTGAAGAAATTAAGACTTAACCCTAGACTTTAAGTTTAAGAAATTGATTATAGAATTGGGGTGAGTATTTAGGTCTAGGTTAGACATATGGCAATATGGCTGTGTATGGGCTCATTTTCTTACGAATATCATATATTTGATAGATTTGAAACATTCTGACGTATTGGAGAAAGGAAAAGCATTGGTGGATTAGCTAGCTTGGCATTGATTCTTCAACTGAGGTAGGTTATGGTTTGTTTTATCTAATAGAGAAACCCTTAATAGAGATTGATAGTCATTGAGTAAAGCTGTGATATTTTCTATATACTTAATTGTTTTGGTTTGGTTGACTGATATATTGTTGTGATTGGTCTACAATCCCAAGACCATGAAACCCATAATCATGAACTTGATCTCTCAAAGTGATGCCTTAAATAAAGAAGGCTTGGTGAAACATTGATAATGAAGTGAGAAGTAATAATAAAGAATAATGAATTATATATATTTATTGGATCAGATGTCACATTCTGATACGATATTATGGATCGGGTATTACGTTCTGACACGATATTATAGGATTGGGTGTCACGTCCCCCCCCCCCACACACACACACACATATATATATATATATATATATTGGATCGAGTGTCATGTTCCAACACGATATTATAGGATCAGGTGTCACGTCCGACACACACACACACACACACACACACACATATATATATATATTTATTGGATCGAGTGCACGTTCCGGCACGATAATAATAAGAAAAAATATGTTAAAATAATTTAATATACTCAATTTCAAAGAACCTATTTCCCAAAAGAAGTGTGATGTGGAGGCCTAAAGTCCTCATGTGCATTATTGATATCGTTGATTGGTTGTGTACTTGTTCTTGCTGTTGCTACCTGTTAAGTGTTATGGTTGATTTTCTGCTATTATTTTATGCAATAAATTAGGTCTTGCTTAAGCATGTAGCTGTTCTTGCTGTTGCTACCTGTTAAGTGTTATGGTTGATTTTCTGCTATTATTTTATGCATATTAATTTCTCTTTGGAGTTGGCCGATGATACCTACGCAATGCATGTGGCTCGTGCTGACTCCTACTTGTATTTTCTTTGTTTTACTTTTGTGGAGTGCAACGAGTGTTCCGTCGATTTTGACTCACCCTCAGCTCTAGCCAGTCGTCAGCACATCAGATTCTAGGGTGACCTATCCTCCTAGTTCATGTCAGAATCTCTCGGTCATGGAATAATGTCCTTACCTTTCAGACATAAACTATTTTATTCATTTATTTCGGTGTTGATATTTGTAGATTTGGTATTTTGAAATTAGTGTCCTTGATGCGATGACTTTCAGGTTTTGAAAAACATTATGTAATAGAAATTGTAGGTTTTGTTATTCTTGCTTTATAAGTTGAGCTTCCAGTTATTTTCGTATTTCATAAGTTGAACTACTAATATAGGTTGGGATTGTATCATTGGTTCACCCGCTTAGGAGGTTATGTGTGGATGCCACTCGCGGCCCATTTTGGGTCGTAACAAAAATAGTCCGAAAAAATATCATAAAAGTACAAAAAATCATGACAATACCATCCTCGAGCCCCTACTTCCCAACCTATCCTATCCGAACCTTGTTTGTGCTATAATATTTTTTTGCTTATTACAAATTATTAGAAAATAAGTAAAACAAACTACTTTGTAAAAATTAAAATATTTCCTACCAACCAAACACACTCATACTTCTATTTGTTCATATATATTAACAGTTTATGATTAAACACTAGCTAAAAACATGTTAATTACATTAAATTTTGTTAAATCTATATGTTCAAATATTAATTACATTAAATTTTTAAATTTATGGTCAGATATTATCTACAATAAATTTCAAATATCTATGGTTAAATACTAACTAAGAAATATCAATTACACTAAATTTTTATAATCTGTAGTAAAAGAAAAATTAATTGCACTAACAAATGGGGTATAACTCTTAAAACTCATATTCCTTTACTATTGATTTTTTAAATTACAAATTTAATTGGCCAGTGACTATCATGCCCCGGGAGGGGACCCAATGTCACGACCCGAAATTTCAGGCGTGATGGCACTCATCTTATCCCACCAAGACAAGTTAGCCTACAACCTAACTATAGCATTGAGAAAACAAAATTTTAATAAATATAAAAGTTAAATTGTAGATAATAAGTCAACTTAATTAAAAATCCCCAAAACCAGGTTATCACGTGTACAAGCGTAAAATGAAAGTTTAAATTTTGGATAATAAGTCAACTTAATTTAAAATTCCCAAAACCAGTTTGTCATGTGTACAAGCCTCTAGCAATACAGAAAATCAAGAAAACTCAAGTCTAAAATGTCTTTCTTCTCGAATAGAACAAAGCACTACAGAAATAGGAATTAGAGAGTCAGCCAGATGATAACAGCTACTTCTCTAAATCTCCAGGGAAGCCTCGGATGATTAAGAAAAATGCTACTCACTGTCCGAGCTCAGAACCTACACGAGTATAGAAACAAGGGGTGAGTACCACAAGAAAGCAAAATTCTAAAGTGTCTTTCTTCTCAAATAGAACAAAGCACTACAGCCAGATGACAACAGCTATCTCTCTAAGTCTCCAGGGAATCCCCGGTTGATTAAGGAAAACACTACTCACTGTTCGGACTCAGAACCTACACGAGTATAGAAACAAGGGGTGAGTACCAAAAACCACGCGGTACCCAGCAAGTAAACAACTAACTTAAAGTAAAATAATGAAGAACCGAGCAACTCCTTAACAACCAACCACATATCGCAAGACTACAAACCTGCACTCAGAAAAGTCCCAGCACAATATATATATATTACATGTAGAAAGATACTAGAATGCAGATATAATCATCACTTAGCATCAAGCCTCTAAGGGTCACAATCTCACAACTATTCTGCAATACAATAATTCATAACCTTCACAACTACACTATCCAAAATTCTATGATCAAAGCCTATAATAGTATAATTCTCATTATCCCACTTTCAAGTCGTGGAGAAAAATTCTACAATTTATCAAGTTCTCGCTAATTTATCAATTGTCATTAAGTCTTATGCCACTTTTAAGTCATGGAGAAAAAATTCTACAATTTATTAAGTTCTCGCTAATTCATCAAGTGTCATTAAGTCAATATCAAAATTAATCACGTAAAGACATAAACAAGTCGAATGGTATAACGAATATCCAATCTCAGTAGAACACAATATAATCATAATAAGCCAGAGCATTATGGAATAAAATGAATGCGGTGAGATGCAAATGATGCAATTTAATGTCAAATAATAGTGATGCATATCTGTCCTAATGATACACACCCGCTGCCTCGTAGACCAGGACCCATGGGGGCCACACATGGACCATGAACCTATCGCGGCATGCGACCCGACTCATCAAATCATAGTATCTGTTGCCGACAAAGACCTCGGCCTCATAAATTCACCGGCAAAGACCTCGGCATGATAAATTCGCCGGCAAAGACCTCGGCCTCATATCTCGTCCGGTAAAGACCTCGGTCCCAATATTTTCATTTCCCTCGAAATATAGTATCAGTCGCAGCGTGCAACACGTCCCTCGAAATATAGTATCCGTCGCAGCGTGCGACACGTCCCTCGAAATAGTACATCTTTTTCATTTCTTTTTTTCTTTTTCACTAGCCGAAACCATTTCCCTTCGGCTTTTCTTTTCTTTTATTGGATCATCCAGCAAACATATAACAAATGCACGAAGTCAATGCAAATGCTCATATTCACACAATAATAAGGAGATGACAAATATTAATACCACTCATAACAACATAGTCTTGATACAAACTCAACAATATATCTCAAAATAGAATTTTCATCACTTAACCATACTTTTCAATTCAAATACCATAAATGATGCAATATCCTCAATATCAATATCATCAGAACCTTAACAACCTTCACATCAAAAAATAAGTATCACTTCGGTATCAATAACAAATAATCACTATTTTCACATATAATAAATCTCCATCATTTATCTACAAATCAAATATCACCGTAGGATAACTACCCAATTCAAATATTTTAATCAAAGCCTACATAAATTTATCTCTACCCCAAAATACTCAGTTGTATACACCTTGGAAAAATATTTAATCAAAAGATTCAACTCTACCCCAAAACACTCAATTGTGTACACATAAGAGAATACAAGGTTCAACATATTTAACAAAAGGTTAGAAATCCACTTGTCTTAGTCGAATCACGATCAATCAAACACTTGAGCCTTTGCCTCTTCGAATAGAATTTGTAGCACCACAATCTAGTCAAATAATAATCACAATAA
>DF357494.1:0-28960 GCA_000787875.1 Solanum virginianum
TATATATATATATATATATATATATATATATATATATATATATAAATTAATGACGGGTATTTTTATTAAAAAAAAGTTATGCTTTAAAAGAAAAGAAAATATATTTATTAGAAAGGGGGCATTTTGACCCAAAAATAGCATAGGGGTATTTTTTTTAACCAAAGTATTATTGATAAAGGTATTTTTGAACAAAAGTATTTACAAGATGGGTATTTTTGGACAAAATTATTAACAAAAGGGATTTTTATTTTATTTGACATATTTTAAAAGTATTTATTTTAGTCCTTTCCGATAAATTAGCTCATATAGTTGCTACAAATGTAATGTAGATGAATCTTTATTAGCAAATAATGTTTTCACATGTTTAGAAATACTTACATGCAAGAATTTGATCTACTCAATGTTTAAGTGTGTTTTAATAAACACTTAATATAGTTTATAAAGAAAATTTGCACACCTAATAATTTTGAGATGAAAGTCATAAAAATATGACACTTCAAATGTATTTTTTTCCCATTAACTTTAGTAATAAAATGAATGTAGTTTGAGGAAATCATGTTCCCATTGAGAAGCTGTTAAATGAGGTATTATTTTCCTGTTGTTAACGATTAAGGTGTTAAAGTATATGGAAATTTTAGTAGCTTAATTAGTTGCTTACTTAAATTTTTATCTTATTGATGAGGTTTTTTAATTTCTCATTTTATAATTTTCAGTCACACTTTTTTTCTTATACTAATTTTATCAAAATAACAACAACAATAATAGCATACCACCCCGCAAATTAAGTCTAATGAGATAGAGTCTGTATAGTTATTATTTTAAAAATAAAAATTATTTTCAACAGACCTTTAATTTAAGATAAAACAGTCTAAGCATTATCCTAATTTACTGAAAAAGAAAAAAAAATATTATGTACAATCTACTCAAGGAGGAAAAAAAAAAGACACAATCCCCAAAAAAAAATGTGCTTTTTTGGCTGCAAAATTCTTTGACATAGCATCTAAGAATTTATTGCTCAAAAAAGTAGTTCTCATCTCACTTTTTTCAAATATTTCTAGACATTGGTCAACACAAAAAGTGACTTTTCCCTCATTTTATATAACCTTATTGTCTTTTTACGGTGTAACAAAAATTGATCTCTTCATATTTGAAAATTATTTGATTTAATATTCATATTTATTCTTACTAAAATGTCTATCTGAATTATAGTTGACAAGTAACATCAATTTTTCACTAAAATATTAAAAAATGATTGGAAATGTCTCGTTCAATTAATAATAGTATGCATTTTCGGTACTTTAAAAATAGAAATTACTCAGTAAATGCATTGACAATTTCATTCAATTAAAATATTTTAAAAAATCGTAATCAAGAAAAAAATGTACCAAGTCCTTAATTATATCTAGTTAAATTGTTAAATGAAATAAAACTAAAAAGAGCGTTGGTCAGTAACATATCAATAAGCGCATACTAGAGATTTTGGTTTTTACTAGTCTATTTGGTAAAAATTATAGAAATTTTAATTCCATAACTGTATTTAAACCTTTTAATTAAGTTGTATGTCATGGTGTGAATTCAAATAAGTGAAGCAGTAAATTTCGAACTAATGAATGTCCTCTTGCATCGATTCATATTCAATTATATAACTGTTTCTGGAAATACCCTATTAATCATTACCTGGGATGTCATGTTGTGTTTACCTTACTGGATTGAATTGTTAATGGATACAATTTGACATATTCAGATTTACATACTAAAGAAATTACAATTGATTGTACAACACTAATGGATATGATCACTTTGTGTTTTAAGGTTGACCATTAAATTTCTGAGAGTCCAACAAAGTAAATCATAACAAAGGGGATTAGTCTCACGGCTGCCGGCCATGGGAATACCTCGGGAAACAAAAAAAACAAAGAGGCAGAGGCTAAGCCAGAACATCTGTGTTGAACCTGCATCCAAAGACGGAGAAAGAAGTTTACCATTTGATCATTGATAAGCTTCAAAGAAACTCCAGTAGCAGATAAAAAACATGATGTATGTGTGTTGAAAGTGGAAACCTGCAAAGTAGCAAGTCAATAATGCACTAGTTAGAAAAAGTTTTGACAAATGAACTGATAACATCACAACACACAAGTGCAATAAACATCACAACTGAAAATAAGATTAATTTTCACAAGAGATGGGAATAGTGAAAAACAGCCAACATAAGCTTAAAGCAACATGCTGAGAGACGTCAGTGACTGTTCGAACTTATTCATTCATGCACTCGGGGGGAAAATGATTCCGTCCTGTTGCTAATGTATATCGAAAATGCTGTGCCTAATTCAAATTCGAGTAAATCAGCAGGCAAGGGAAATACCATTATTACTATTTACTAGTATCAATTGTCAAACACACTCTAATCTACTATATTCAAACGGTTCCAAGTTATGTTGGATAGGAAGTTAAAAAGAGAGATCTGGCAAGGAGACCTCTGATACGTCACATAGCTGGAAGACTTAGTTGATAGAGCTCAAAGTTAAGACCAGCCAAACATATGCTTACTGAGATGATCATCTTTAGATTGGATGTTCCCAATTGCTTATTAGACAAACAAGAACAAACTCATAGATGCTGATAAGGAAGAGCCACTGGGATTCTTTGATCCAATGATTCATAGTTTTAGATTAAATGCTAGCTTTGCTAAACCATTAAGAACCATAAAAACCAAAGTCTCTCAGACACCATGCGTTACATTTCCTCTCAGCAGTAGTGGAGTTTATAAACAAATTATATATCAATTTTGCAAGAGTGTCATAAACAAAAAAAAAAAAAAAAAAAAAAAAAAAAACTAATCTGCAGTATCAGGCCACTAAATGAATACAAGACGAATATGCACACCATTAAGATCTGCATTCTCCTCCTCTTTTCCGTGTCCAAACACATTTTTCGGCATCACAGAGAAGTAGATAACAGAATACATAAAGTCAATACAAACAATAACATATCCAGTAAAATTCCACGAGTGGGGCCTGGAAAGGATAGAGTGTATGCAGACCTTACTCCTATCCAATATTTTGGAGAGCAAGCAGCAGAAACAAGCAATGAGGGCTCACTTCATAGAAGCAAAAAGCCCGAAGGGCACACTTTTCTTTTGAAGCACGATTTATTACCAAAATAAAAACCAAAAACATTATAAAACAGAACTAAAATCAGAAATTTTTGAGAATATAGAAATACCAAGAAATTTAAGTAATGTCTGAAGAAACTTTTTATATTCTTCACTGTAAGCTCAGACTTGGTTTAGAACTTGCCTCTTTGTTGCCCAAAGTTTACTGTTAAGAGGTATTTCATTGTTTATGATCCATCTAAATCCTTATTCCCACGAGCTATTGGGTTCTAAATAGCTAAGTTTACATGTCCTAAAAAGGAAAGGAAATTCATACAAATCAATACCTAATTATAGTTTTTTTTTGTTATTTCCTTTCCTTTACTTTTTGTCATATCTAGTTTATTCTGCTTATGGGTTTTTGAGACGAGGGTTCCCAGGAAACAACCTCTCTACTTCTAGGAGGTAGTGGTAAGGTCCGCGTACATTCTACCCTCCCCAAGACCCCACTTGTGGGATTCCACTGGATATGTTGTTGTAGCAGAATAGAGAAAAAACACAGAGCAAAATATAGAAAATAATAGCAGCAAGTTGAAGAATTTAAAAAAAAAAAAAAAAAAAAAAGAAAAACAGAAAAAATAGCAGAATAGAGAAAAAACACAGAGCAAAAAATAGAAAATAATAGCAGCAAGTTGAAAAATTTAAAAAAAAAAAAAAAAAAAAGAGAAGAACAGAAAAAAGAGTAACCCAGCCCAACAGTGCAGTCGAGTAATAGCAGAGAAAATAGAAAAAAAAGAAGAGGAGAAAAAAAGAAACAAAGAGGAGAAAAGAAGTCGAAGAAGAGAAGAACTTACCTTGAAGAGAAGTAGCAGGCTATCAGCAGTCGAACTCAGAGCAGATGTTTACAAAGAAAAGACGCATATGTATGTTTTTACAAAATTTTAAATATAAAACCCTAGTCACAGCAGTCAAACTCGCTAAAATGCACTTTCACTCCTTTCTTTCTTCTCGTTTCAGTCACAGAATCAATTCAAATAGATGCCAATTACCAAGATGCGGTGCTTGTCCCTCAAAGCGAAGGTAAAGACCCAGACATTGGGGATTCTGAATCTGACCGCACTTTCCTCGGGTCGAACGACTACCGATCCTGGTCTGATGAGAAAAGGGTTGAACTCATACTTGCCTTAACCTAATCTACTTGGATCCCGGATTACATTCCATTAAGGCATTTCATTCCCTTCATGTGCACACTTTAGCTTCTATGCGTCACTTAAGGGCGGACAAGCAATAGAGGTGTGCTCCGCCTCGCATCGCGCTCCGCCTTGATAATACTGCCCTACAATAGACCATCGGCTCAATGAAAATCCATTCAAAAAAGAAATGACAGAAGTGAAGAAGCCATGGAGAAATGCTAGAAAAAAAATGACCAAGCAAAACTGAAGAAAGGATCAGTAACAAAATAATACAGTAGCCAAAATATAAAAAACAGCAGATAGTAACAGAAATAGACTGACAAGAAACTACCAAAGTAAAACTACGACTAACTAGTATGGAAGGAAAAGCAAGACAACGCTCTACTGCCAACAAACTTACTACCCTAATTTGGGACCTACATAACTTCCTATCTGAGATCATTTCCTCAGTAAATTGAAGTTTTGACATATCATGTCCAATCACCTCTCCTCAATACATCTTTGGCCTACCTCTATCTCACCTGAAACCATCACAAGCAATCTCTAACACCTCTGCACTAGGGCATGCACGCATTTCATTTTCACATGCTCAAACCACCGTAGTCTCGCTTTTCACATCTTGTCTTCCACCGAGTCCACTCCTATCTTGTCCTACATATCTTCATTTCTAATGTTATCTCTACTAGTATGCCCAAATATCCATCCCAATATCCTTAATTTCACAACTTTCATCTTCCAAACAAGAGAGTTATTGACAAGTCAACACTCTGCCCCATACAACTCTATAGAACTTACCTTTATGGGGTCGTTTGGTGCAAAGGATAAGTGTAAATTATCCCGGGATAAAAATATAGTGGTTCTTAAATTATTATTTGATTGGCAAATCCCGGATAACTTATCCCGGGACTAATAAATAGTACCGGGATAAGTTATCCATCCTTTTGGGTGGTATACTAATCTCAGGATAACTTATCCCGGGACTAATAAATAGTACCGGGATAAGTTATCCATCCTTTTGGGTGGTATACTAATCTCAGGATAACTTATCCCGGAATAAAAGAGATAAATGACAAGAAAACCCTTTTAAACCCCTTTTATATCTCACTTTGTATATTTACATTATTTTTAATATAATACTAATCTGCAGTATCAGGCCACTAAATGAATACAAGACGAATATGCACACCATTAAGATCTGCATTCTCCTCCTCTTTTCCGTGTCCAAACACATTTTAATTACAACCTTTCCTCCTTATTTTTATGATACTTCTTCATATATTTCTATTGAAAAACTACATTATATGATATAGTTTTTATTAACTAATTCTTATATTTTTTATATTTTAATTTTTCATAAGTTTTTTTTACTTTAATAAACTTAAAAATGAAAGTTATATTTTTGAATTAAATAAGACAAATTTTTTTATTTTAAATGTATATAATATTATCACAGAAATGCACACATAATAATAATTAAGCTGAATAAGATGAAAAATTTATTTTTAAAATGAATACTCAATGACAAAGCTAGCAAATAAAATACATAAAAGAAACTAATAAAGTGAAGGATATTTTTGTAAATAAACAATGTATTCTTAAAATTTATGCAAAAAACCAAATACTCAATAACAAATAATCTCAGCATAACTTATCCCATCATTACTAATCTCAACATAACTTATCCCTTCATAATTTCTATTCCAACCAAACGACCCCTAAGTTTTGATGGCACCTTTTTTATCACACAAGAATTCAGAAGCGAGCATCTATTTCATCCACCTTGCACCAATACAATGTGTAAATCATCATCAAGCTCCCCATTTCTTTGAATAATGACACAAAGTACTTTGTACTTCCGTTATTTTTTATGTCTTGGGTATCAAGCCTCACTTCCATGTCCGCCTCATGTCTTACATGAATGAACTTGCACTCAAAGTATTATATCTTGATCACGCTCAACTTGAACCATTTAGACTTTGCGATTTGTCTCCAAACCTACAACTTAGCATTGATTCCATTCTGAGTATTATTAATTAATATTATGCCATCCATAAACAGCATACACCATGGCACCTCAGGTTCTAGACTTTGCGATTTGTCTCCAAACCTATAACTTAGCGTTGATTCCATTCTGAGTATTATTAATTAATATTACGCCATCCATAAACAACATACACCATGGCACCTCACCTTAGTGCCGTATCAATTCATCAATCACCCAAAAAAAAAAAGAGCTAAAAGTTGATCCCTGGTGTAACCCCATCACTATTGAAAAATGCACTAGGTCTCTTTTCATTGTCCTTGTCCCGTCTTGGTTCCAACGTACATGTCCTAATGCATCCTAGCATACACCACATGTACGACTCTAGCCTCCAAACATCTCCATAAAACCTCTTTAGGGGCTTTGTCATATGTCTTTTCTAGGTCTACTCCCTATAAGTCTATACCGTTCCACCAGTCTCCTTAAAAGATGAATGACTTTTCCAATTGAGCGCTCCGGAATGAACCCGAATAGATTCTAAAACGATAGACACGCCCCACTTGGCCTTCATTTTACCACACTTTCTCAAACTTTCATAATGTGGCTTAAAAACTTGATGTCCATATAGTTGTTACAATTCTAAATGTTACCTTTGTTCTTGAATAAATGGATCACTGTACTCAACCTCCATTCTTTAGGCATTTCACCATCTTAAATAGCACCCTTAATCTCTTCAACCTTATACACCTACAATACCCGAAATCATGACACCTCTGGGAGTGCTCTAAATCTCCCACCACAGTGTTCTCCACTCCATTCAAGAATCTATAGAAGTATGACTATCATCTTCATCTAATGAGTGTCTCCTCCACCAGTACTTTGTTGTCCTCGTCCTTGATGCACATCACTTGGACTAGGTCACGTGCCCTCCTCTCTCTCCTTGGATAGCTTGTGAGATTTTCGACGCTTTTTCCCACGCCATTCAAGAGTCTATAGAAGTATGACTATCATCTTCGTCTAATGAGTGTCTCCTCCACCAGTACTTTGTTGTCCTCATCCTTGATGCACATCACTTGGACTAGGTCACGTGCCCTCCTCTCTCTCGCCTTGGATAGCTTGTGAGATTTCCGATGCTTTTTCCCTTTATTCTACATACAAGCATTAAAAAGTTGAAGAGATATTCTATATATTACTCCCTTTGTCCCATTTTATGTGGCATCATTTCCTTTTTAGTCAGTCCTAAACAGAATGTCACCTTACCTTATAATTAGAATCATTTAACTTTAAAATTCCACTTTTACTATTAATGAAATGAATCTCAACAACACAAACATCTAAGAATTGTTTTAGACCACAAGTTTCAAAAGTCTTCCTTTTTTTCTTAAACACCATGCCAAGTCAAAAGGTGCACATAAAATGGGGCGGAGGGAGTATGTAACATGCATGTGTAATACATTAGTAATCTTAAATATGAAATAGATATTTATACATCACGAAGCATGACTAGATAATCTTAAATAAAGCAAGACAATGAAGATTCATAGAGTAGCCCCAACTTGCTTGAAGTGAGGCATAATAGTGATTGTTATTTGGATTTCTGCAAGCATGAAATAAAGAAAAAAATCCATATGGCTATACACGATATTCTGTCAACGGGGACATATAAATGCAGAAGCATGGTAAGATGGAAAAAGCATGGCAAAAAAGAAATATCCATATGGCTAGAAACAGAAATTATGTCAACGGCGAAATATAAATGCACAAGCATGGACGAAAAAAGTATGGCATAAAGAAAAATCCATATGGAGATACATGAAATTCTGTGAATGGAGTAAATGTGCAAGCATGGTAAGACGGAAAAAACTGTGTGTCAGGGGAACTCTAGCCTGGAAAAGGAAACATTCATAACTGAGTCGATTAAAAATAAAACTGCTGCTAAGACCATAATAGGATATCTGCATTTCAAGAACAAGGAAATCTTGTTTAAATGAGTCAATATCATCTTACCAAAATATTGCGCATCGAGTTTTCAGGACTAATGTTGAGACAAGGACCTCTTAAATTGACAATAGAACTGCCAAAAAAAACATGAGAACATTCATGATTTGGCAACTCATAAGGTGTGTTCAAACTGTCTATTGGAGAGTTTTTAGGAACTGATTTTCTTTTCATCTTTTTCTGGACAAGAAGACGCTTAAAGAGTAAATTAATTGACAACAAGAGGGTCAAAGTGATAATATTTAGAATGTAGAGGCTCAAGTATAAGTTGGTTCAGTTTTGGTTTGAGTAAAACAAAACTGACAAAACTTGTTTTTGTTTTGTTTTCTTATGAAACTGTTTGTTTGTTCTTCTAGAAAACAATTTCATCCTAATAAGCAAATAAACGTGGTATCCTTTTTTACAGGGCCAACATTGCCTTCAGATGCTTGAGCTTTTGCAAACCACGCAGAACTATGGTTTTCAGGTGCACCAAAATATCAGAATCAAGGTACCAAAGACTAATAGAAAATTTATAAGGAAATAGCCAGCTCAATGATAATATCTGTATCTTCTCAATTTCATTCACAGTTGAGGCATGCTCACCAAATAATAAATTTATCCAATCAGCCACGAAGTGTTTTCAGGAAACAGCCTCTCTACTTCTATGAGGTAGCGGCAAGGTCTCGTACACCCTACCCTCCCCAGACCCCACTTGTGGGATTCTACTGGGTATGTTGTTGTTGTTGTATCAGCCACGAAGTGACCTGTATGGACTTCAACTCTCACCAGCAGAGTATAAGTGCAACCATATTATATTTAGGCAAAACAGTTTATTTGATTATTGTACTAGTGCAAGGGAAATCCACTGTAGTCAAAGATGCGCTTTAAGCGCGCTTAAGCCCTGAATCGAGGCTCAAACATGTTGAGCACTTCGCGTCGCTTTATGTGCACTTCAGTGCCGTCATCAAGGTTCTAACACAAACTTTTCCTTGCCAATGAGCCTCTTCTAAACAACTGGCACTAAACAATTGATATTTCACTATCTCATAATCTATTTTCAATTTCTTTGGTCATATGTTTGTCATTCATGTTTATAATTATTATTCTTGGATTAAACATATATATTTGTATTTTCTCCCTTTGTGCCTTTTCTCATTGAAATCCACACTTTATTTGTGCTTAAAGCCCCAAAGGACCTCAGGGTTTTTTTGCGCTTTTCGCCTTTTGATAACACTGGGGGATGCGCACGTAGAAAAGCATTACTGGAAAGAAATTGAATGTAGTCACTCTTTTCTGGATCTGCTCTCAGTAATGTAATCTGAAGGCCTGCCTTATTATTTGGTAACTCTTTTATTTGCTCACTCTTAGATATTTGTATTATCATCTTGAAACTATTTAATACTCCCTTGCCTTAAGATTCATTGCTTAAAATATCCAGTTACAATAGCAGTTCACGGGACACGTTGCAGCCCTTAATTTGCCTTCGTTGAACATTGAAATCTTCAAGAGACCATGGTTAACAAGTCAGCTGAGGAAGAACAATCTCCCCCAGCAATACCGATCTTCTCTTGACCACAACAATAAAGAAATCTCCCCCAGCAATACCGATCCTCCCTTGACCACTAGATTCACCAAATCCCTTGACCACAGTATACAATCTGCCCCAGCAAAACTTCCTTGGAAAAACCGATCCCACTAGATTCACCAAATCCCTTGACCACAGTAATACAGAAATCACCCCAGCATATCGATCCTCCCTTGACCACTGGATTCACCAAATCCAGTTTTCACCCCACTCACAGCACGCCCCAAATCCCCACCCCCACCCCCCCTTCTCATTTGTTGTTCCTTCTACATCTCCCTTGACCACTGGATTCACCAAATCCAGTTTTCACCCCACTCACAGCACGCCCCAAATCCCCACCCCCACCCCCCCTTTTCATTTGTTAGAGAATCTAAGGCTTCTCTCATTGACGTTACAGTGATCGAAGTTATCATCATTCATCTGTTTTCCAAAGAAAGAACCAGCTGCCGCCAACCAATTTCAGATCTTATGGCTAGACACGGGCCATGTAGCCATTGCGGCATCAACCGTAAGTTCTCTTGACCACCTATATCCCACATTTTATGTTTATGAATAATCCTATACTTTACATGATACTTGATTCAGTGATGCTTAGGATTTATGTGCCTGATTTGAAGATTCACATACATGAAACACTAAATACCCAACCCTTGATTCAAATGTTAATTGATTTTCAGCACATCTGCCACTGAGGTCATCTAGAATAAATTGTAGATTTGGTCCCCCATCCCTGGCATCCATATACATTTAGTTCCCATTTATTTAATCTTTTGACAACCATGGTCCTTACAGTCTAGATGACGTATAGTCCGAACTCTTTTCCAAGCAGAAGTTGGTCAAAGACAACCGGATTCAGAACAGCAAGCAACGTGGAGGGGAAAAGGTCCTGAAGCACGCATGCTATTGTCGAGTCACTTTAAAAAACTTCCTTCACACAGTTGTCCCGAGTCCACACTTTCTAGAAACCTGCAACCATAAATATAGAAATTTATATTTGCTTGCTGAGAGCGTAGTCATCAGCAGTCTATCCAGTTATTGATGTTCACACCATGTAATACGTCTTCAACTGCATACTTGTCATGGCTATGGTCCAATCGCTTTGATACATGACAAGGCATGAATCTGGTCAGCTCTTTCCCTTGAAGATGGGAGTGACGAAACCAAAATAAAAGATATTGGCGTCTTTAACATATTTCTATTTGTGGTCTTCCAGTAATAAGATACCCTTTAAGATCCTGCAGGCTCTCAAACCATTACCAGACTTGCAGTACTAAAACTTAGATTTGAGAGGAAAAAATGCATGCAGGTACCACATAGCTAGAGGACATATGAATATGCTCGGCACTGTATCTATAACTATCAAAAATCTCCTTAAAATATACAACAACAATTTACCCAGTATAATCCCACGAGTGGAGTCTGAGGAGGGTAGGGCACACACAGAGCTTACCTAGGGCATACATAGAGCTTACCCCTACCTTTGACAGGTTGGGAGGTTGTTTCCGATAGATCCTCGGCTCAAAAGAGGAGTATTCGAAGCAGGATTGCAGGAAAATATAACACCAAAATAGCAAAACACAAAGCAAATGAAGCATCAATTAGTAATACACAATGGTAAATAAGAAACTATGTGGTTACTAAATACTACTACCAATAAAGAGGAGAGAGGATGAGGCTAGCCTCCTATTTCCCACATAAGTGTGACCAATGAGCCTCTTCTAAACAACTGGCACTAAACAATTGATATTTCACTATCTCATAATCTATTTTCAATTTCTTTCGGCTACCTACTAACCTTCTAGCCTAATCATCGACCTCCACACCTTCCCTTTTTATAAGGTAAATACTTTTTATTTGACAACAACAACACACCTAGTATAATCCCACAAAGTGGGATAGGCAAAAATACTTTTACCGACAGTTGTGGAAATTCCTTGTACAAGCCATATAACAAAAGAAGATAACCAACAGTAAAATAAGGTTCTCGACAAAAGAGATCCAATCCTCTAAGTAGATAAGGACCTCATAAGTACACCCAAAAGGAACTAGAGACAACATACTAATTGCATTTTTTACAAAATCTTGTTCCACCGCCTCAAAGGCCTCCTTAACTCTTTCCTAATAACTCACATGATTGCTAGGGGGGAAACACTTCAAGTTCTTGATCTTCTCTTCTCTTCCCAACTTCCTGTTGGTCCAATTTGTAAAGCCCCCTTCACTCTTACAAGTATCACTTATTTCATCCCAAGCAAAATAAATCTATTAGCCACTTTGCAGTGCAATAGAAGATGATCTATATTTTTGCTAAACTCTTACACATGAAGCACCAATGTAGATAGGTGATCCTCATTTTTTCTGCAGTTAAGAGACACCCCTTGCTGCCAACTACATAAAGAAACACACCTTTATCAATGCTCTAGGTATCCAAATGGAATCATGAGGGAAAGTACATTCCTCTCTCACCATCAAACACTTGTAATAAGATTTGACAGTGAATAAACCATTTTCACTCTTCGACCAACTCCATGCATCTGATTGTTGGATGGATTATCCCGCCCACACAATATCTCAGGTCAAGTCGTGAAATTTTTCCATCTTCCAGTCCCTAAGGTTCCTTCTACATCTCAAATCCTAGTGTTTCAATTACACAGATGGTAACTTTCCACCATAAATTTCATGCAAATAATGCAGTCTACCAAGAGGTTAACTATTTGCATGGTTCCTTAACATATCAAGCAAATAATCTTTCCACCATCAAGCTCATAGTTCAACTATTTTGTACTGATCCTTGACATGGTAATGAAAATGTGAGCACAAAACAGTTGAAGCATCCTAAAAGTTTATGCATGTTTCACAGGAAGAAACTTCCTCTTGTTTTGGATATTATACATACTCTAGTTTTCGTGATGCTTCCGTTTTCGTGCAATGCATTCTATACCTTTTTTTATGGAAAATCTTAATTGTCAATGATCATTGTGCTTTAGTTTCTAACATGTAAGAATTTATTCATATTTATCCCAATTCTAAACATTAATTAATTTTGAATTCAAACAGAAACACGCCATTGGAGAAGAGGGCCACCTGAAAAACCAGTGCTCTGCAATGCATGTGGAACAAGATGGCGGAGTAGGGGGACACTGGAAGACTATATGCCCAGACATGCAAACAGAAGAATGCAGAAATATCAGTTACTTTCTGAGATGACGCCATGTCTCAGAGCTCGTGATGGCCGAAAGCTAGAAGTTGGAGCAGAGATTTCTGGGCAGAATGGCTCTTCAGCTTGTCTGCAAGAGAAAACGAAAAGCATACCAAGCTTAGATTCAGCAGGACCATCCTCAATCAACTGCATGCAGACAGAAGAAACAAATGGTAAAATAATTTCACATATATAGAGAGAACTGAACTTGTCTCAGCAAATATAATGCATGTCCTGAATCAAATTCTTCCTCGAGTGTACAGGTTATAAAAAAGTGGAAAACTAATATCTTCCTACTCAATTTCCAGCCAATTTCTTTCTTCTTTTGGCATGATAGTAAGCCCAAAACTCTTAGGGAACGTCTGCAAAAAAGGTTATCCCGGGATTTTTATCCCACCCTCAATGAGGGGATAAAATAACACAACAATCCTGGGATAAGTTTTCCTACGATTTTATCCCGACCAATCATGGGATAAGCTCATCCTAGAATAAATCCGAGGATTAGTTATCCCTTATCCCTCATACTAAACGAGCCTTAGTCTCTATGAGATAGATGAAATTAGGCAACCAAATCATTGTAGATGCACCTTCCAAAAATTAATCCTGCAATGCATAGTATTCTATGTTGGCATCTAAGACTCAAAAGAATCACACTTGGATTTATTTTTACGCAGGAAATTCCTTTCGTTTCCTGATTATTTTGATGTCCTTGTCAAATTATGCAACGTCAAATTGCATTGGGGATTTTACCAAATAAGCCATAGGGAAAATTACTATAAGATACTCTATAATCACAATATTTGGTATATTTCTTGCTCATAGGCCATTTTCTAGGTAATTTGGATTTTCAATAAAGATATGACCTGACCAGTCCAACTATATTTTAACCATAAAAATAATAAAAGCTTGACCAAAAAAATCTATTGAATTAATACCTTATTGTTTTATATGCACTAACGTTCACCTTTTGTTGAGAGAAGCAGACAAAGGTCCTATCGTGAATCCTGAAAATGTACCAAAAAGAAAGCGATCAAAGCTTACGCAGTCACCTATGCAAAGACTCCAGAGGCGACTTTATAACAATCTACAGAAACCAGAGTTTGAAAATATACCGGACGGCGATGAAGATGTTACTCTAATTTATGCAAGGAATCACTGCAATCCTACTTATGAGATTGGTCTTGGGGCTATGCTGCTCACATCAAAAAGTACTACTACAGGACGTTCAATGTCCTTATCTCCAATTGTAGAAGATAGTGCCTCTTTCTCAATGGATGTTCCTGTAGAAAATCCATATTGGTAAGTGAATTTTTAGATGCATGCATAAGATTCAAGTTGGTAAGTGAAGCCAACCCTTATTGTCTAGCTAGTGCAATAACGAAGCCCGGCGCACTTAAGCTCCCGTTATGTGCAGCGTTCGGAGAAGAACTAGACCACAAAAGTCTTTTGTGTTGCATTTCTGCAAGACGTTTTACTGCTTGATTTAGTGACCTTCAAACTTTACCGATTATGCAAAGACTCCCCTTCTGTCTAGCCAGTGCAACGTTGGTTAAAAACAATTTGGCTTGTTCCAACTATACTGGATTTCCCAAAGGCAATGCACAACTTGAGTGTTTTGAGACAGTCTAGTTTGCTAGTTGTGCATTTATTTTGAGATATATAGCTCTTCCATTTTATTGGATGGAGTATCCATGAATTAGATATGTCAAATTCTGCTTTTTAGGTGCATTTAATATGTCAATTCCGATGCCTATTACAGTGTGCTTACCTACAAGTTTGTTAGTTTTTGTCGACTTCACGGTACACTTACATTATGACATCTAAAAGGGCATTTGACTTACATATGCTTGTCATTACAACTGTAATGTCTTGCATGATACTTTGTTTCAGGATAAACAATAATGTACTAGATCATGTGGCTATGCAAAATGAAACTACTGGAAATGAGGATGGTAAAGCAAACACACGTGAAATTCGCCTTGGTCCACATCATTTGGGTACTACATCAAGGGTATGTCAATAAATTGTTCTTTAAAATGCTGCTGCTATTGAATTTTCTTCTTTTTACTGGAAATGAATGTCTGGTTGTTGAAGAAATAGGTATATCAGCTTTGGGATAAGTATGGTCAACCACAAAAAGTTTGAAAACTAAGTCGACCAAAAAGTCTCTTCAATCTCCCTTTAAGTTATAATTACAATGCTGCTGCTATTGAATTTTCTTCTTTTTACTGGAAATGAATGTCTGATTGTTGAAGAAATAGGTATATTAGCTTTGGGATAAGGTATGCTCAACCACAAAAAGTTTGAAAACTAAGTCAACCAAAACGTCTCTTCAATCTCCCTTTAAGTTATAATTACAAGTCGATAAGACACAAACCTTCCAATAATATTTACGCTAAAGAGAAGCTAGAGCACTTCAATACATAATCCAGGAGCAATTAAGACTGAGAATAATTAAGCACTGAGTTTCAATAAATGTCCCCAAGAAGCAACATAGCACTCTTCAAAATAGATTTATATTTTTATATTACTTAGTAGACTTTGAAGTAATAAAAAGTAGACATAGTAAAAGTAAAACAACATTCCTTTGTGACATTCGACAACTTATACTGCTACTCCAGCAACAAAGTACAAACATAGCAGAAACCAAAAAATGGATCGACTATTCACGGATAATGGAAGAAGCCCATCATTATACTGCTACTCCAGCAACAAAGTACAAACATAGCAGAAACCAAAAAATGGGGCGACTATTCACGATCATAAAACTTCTTAGAAGGCCAGGAAGGACTTAAACAAAAGAAAGGGGTGAAGAAAGTAAAATATATTACTCCTTAGAAAAGGAAAATGGGGCATCAGAAGAATTGGCAGGAGATATAATTTTATGCCAAAAGAGAAAAAGAAAGATGGTGGAGCGAAGATTTTCTACCATATATTCAAGTACAAGAATGAATCTTGATCGAAGGAACATAACGTGATGGCTTAACACAAAACTTGCAACTGAGGATTTCAAAGTCAAAAAGTACATCTGATTGTTGTCTTTCAGATTAACTTCCTTCTTTACCAGCAAGCCTATTTCTGTATTTTTGCTTCTATGGAATGCTTGTGAGTTGTGACATTACAACTACAGTCAGGGTAGACGACATAGAAAATAGCTAATGTACATGTAGTTTCACTAATATTGTTGTTCCAAACACCATATAAAATTCCTTTACTTGTCAAAATAATCATCCCACTGGTGAGGCGTTTCCATCCATTCCAATAAACTGAAACAGAAAATGTGGAGAACACCCGAAGTATTAGACTACTAATAACTGCATCACAGAGGTAGATACACAAATTGATATGTTGAAAAGACAAATTCAAGAATCAGTTTATTTATTTTCTACGGATTCAATGCACTTCTTAGTTTTAAGAAACTTCTCTTCCAAACATCTCGTTGACTTTAATCTAAGAATTGACATGCCACCTCTGTCATGTTTTTGGTATATACAAGAAAATACTAATACAAAAATGTTTCCTCATTGCCGATCTTCTTTGCAGTCTAGAATTCAAATTGTGAATTTCAAACTTATGTTAATGTATGGATTATAGTCACAGAAACTTGGCTAATAGATATTTTAAAACTCTTTTGTGATTTAGTACATCCTTACATATTTCATAACTACTTGAGGTTCCTTATTTAATTACTGCTCGACATTCATTGCTCAAGGTCTCCAGCCAGGAACTATATTCTCAGAGAGATGCAGCACAAATAGGAACCCAAGTTAAGAGGCCAAGAGGACGACCACGACTCTCCACAAACCAAGGTAAATATTTGCTTAAGTTTGTTTCAGTTAATAAATCTTCTTCTAGAAAGCTCCACAAAATTGAAAGACAAGTGCTGGTATATCTACGCACACACAAAAAAAATGTGAATCATACTCTCATTATGTAAATTCTACTAATAAGGCTTGCTATGCATGGAGAAAAATTGAAATCATGTTAGGTGTGTTTGGTATAAAGGAAAATGTCATCCTTGTAAAAAAGTAGTTCCTTACTTATTTTTTGATGTTCAATAAATACGCAAAAGATATTGTTCCAAAAGTACTTGTAATAATACAGGCAAACACTATTGGGGTTGGAGTGGATGGGTAGGGATGTGGAGGGGTGGGGATGGGGGCCATTAGGCTGAGGGTGTTGGAGGTTGGGATTACACAATATGCGTGGAATAACATTTAAGAAATTTGTTTCCCTAGTTTTACGAGTAAAGTCATTTTTCTCATTTTAAAGAACTTGTATTCTTAGAGAAAATACAACAAAATAAATCAGTGTAATTCCATAACTGGGTCTAGGGAGGGTAGAATGTACGTAGATCTTGCTCCCAAACACTTATCCCTACCTCGTAGAGATGCTAATCTTAAATTAAATAAACAAGTAAAGAGTTGTCGTTGATAGAGTATAAGCTTAAAAAGTATATCCAAGTAATTAGAAAAAGGAAATGTAGAATTGAGAGTAGTATCAACAACGAAATAATATGAAATAAAGAGCAGTACATGACATACATAGGAAAGAACATTAATGGCAATAAAATAATGCGATAATTAAAGCACGCACACACACCAAGCAAGGTGATAACCAAAATCGAAGAATAAAAAACTACAGGGATAGTGTTAATACCACTAGTAAGGAAGAAGGTCCAAGTATGACCACCAAGCATATCCCTCAAGAAAACTCGCAACTACCAAATACGTCATGTCCTACTTAATCGCCTCCCTCCAATACTTCTTTGGCCTACCTCTGTCTCTCCTGATGTCCGCTACTGTCAACCTCTCACATCTTCTCACTGGAACATCTACGGCTCTTCTCTTCACATGTCCAAACTATCTTAACCTCGATTCCTCAGCTTGGTTATCACGAGAATCACTTCTACCTTATCCCAGATATCTTTATTTATAATCTTATCTCTTCTAGTAGACTCACACATCTACCTCAACATCCTCGTCTCTGCCACGTTCACCTTCTGAACATGTGAATTTTTTATTGTCCGACACTTTATCCCATATAAAATAACCAGTCTAACCACACCACTCTCTAGAACTTACCTTTAAGTCTTGGTGATATCTTTTTAACACACACGATTTTGAAGGCAAGTATCTGTTTCGCCCATCCCACCAATATAACATGTGATGTCATCATCGATCTCCACATTAGCTTGAATTAAGGACCTCAACACAACAACAACAACATACGCAGTGAATTACTTGAAATATCCTCTCTTGGGAATGACCAGAGCGTCAGGCCTCACTTCCACACCGACTTCATGTATAACATCATTGAAGTTACATTTCAATTATTCAGTCTTGATCCTGCTTAGCATAAACCCTTTAGACTTCAAGTTTGTCTTCAAACCTCTAGCCTAGCGTTAACTCCGCAGTGAGTATCGTCAATCAGTACCACCGTGACACATTACCTTGGATATGTCATGTCAGTACATCCATAACCAGAGCGGGAAAAAAAGACCAAAGAGTCAATTCTTAGTGAAAATCCATGAGATTGGGAAGTTCTCTGAATCTCCTCCTACTGTCCACACCTTCATCTTGGCAACCTAGAAAAAATGAAACATAGAGAAATCGGACTAGTATTGAAGTCATTTTCAGTTTTTTCCTCACAAGTTGAGATCGTATAATAATAAAATGATCTCCATATAACTTTGTTTTAGTCAAGAAGAGTCGTATTAACAGAGGCTCTATAGAGGTACTAACCTTACATCGATACTTTTATACTGTAACTTTAAAAAGGTTATCAAACAGGAAATGAAACCAGATTTTGATTTTACGGGAAAGCAGAAAGCATTTGAAAACAAAACGATCAATAATAAATTGAAGGAACAATACGTTCAATTTAGGAAAGTGGAAAGCATTTTGTAACTGACCTAAGAGGGAAAATACAATCTGTAGGGAACAAGGGGTCGGTTAAAAAAGTTAATAGAGACAATCCTCAACATTGTAGCCAAATCATGATAACTTGTTCTAGCATGATGTTTGACATTTACTGAGAAGTTTCCCAAAGCAACAGACTCCTTGCAGTCACATTCATAACATGTATTGAGAGTAGCATATAGAGAGAGTAAAAGAGGGAAGAGAACATTCCCATCAGCTCTACAAGCATAGACGAACCTAATAAATATGTGGTAAGGGAGATCAGATGGATATATTGCTTAAAATAGATTGTATGTGCATATATAATCAGGAAAAAATATTGTATGTGCATTGAAGTTACAATACCATGTTTTAAAATTTTATCTCTATGTATCCTTTACTGATTATTCACATGAGTTCAGAAGTGACTCTTTAACCGCCCAAAAAGCGAAGTTCTCAGGCAGAAAATTCCACTTGCCTCTCGTGAATTTTGCAGGCAGATTTCCAGGTGACAGTTCGCAGGCTTAAAGCTCCTCTCTAATAGATATCTGAATGAACATATCGTGGGAAATCAGATGCAGATTCAAAGGCTTGAACCACAGGTGGCAAAAATGGGAATCAGTTGCACCTCACTGCTCCCTTTACTAAAGACATTCCAACAATAATGTCTTCTATGATACTGGATTTTATTTTGCAACATTTTCGGATTGTTTTTATATCCTGTGCCCAGTACCTAAGACACAGATGTGCTTATTACCTGATAAAACTAGTACTCCTGATGTTGATTGGATGCAGTCTGCTCTTCGTGATTTACTCTATTGCATTGGAAAGGCAAAATCGAACTCGCACTAAAAATCATTTTATATTTCTTTCTATTGCTGGAGATCTAGTACTTCAGAACAAACCTGGCAATTTTTCAGATGAATAGCTTCTGAATTTGCACCATAGTGATGAAAAAGTGTGCACCCATGGAATCATTACATTTTCTTGAGGAAATGAGAGCTTTTATCTTTCAAATCTTGTGGCTTCACCAAATGGGCTAGTGTTCATACTGAGTTGTCATCTGCTAAAAGATGCAGAGCATATATAACATGAGGCTTCAGCATAACATAGTAGCTTTGTTCTAAACACTATGTACAAAATCAAAATTCAAAATCAAGTAACATGCACTTGAGAGCTGAGGCCATATCCTAGAATCCAGAATGCATAAGATTCAAATATTGTCTCCGGCCAAAAATTAAGATACCGCCATATCATAGAACCCAGAATCCATAAGATTCAAATATTGTCTCCGGCCAAAAGTTAAGATAGTTTATCGCTTCTCTTTTTACCGGCGCTCGGGGACGGCTCAATCGTCAAGCCACAGAAGGGTCCCAAAAAATAAGGCTTCAAAATTATTTTATGGTGCTGCATATAATATGAATCTAAAAATTATGTGTTTATTGAACTATTAATTGAAATCAATTATTCTACACGTATTTTTAAAAAAAATATATTATTTTTCTTAAAGTATAGTTATATAATTATAACTAGTCACAAGTGTCACGCCCGTATGGGCCGAACAGATATTTTTTAGGAAAAATTTAGCTTATACCTTTTAAATCAAATTATTTACATTCATATATATACAAGAAAATTCGTGCCCCATATTATTAAAATTTTGCCCTCTAATATTAAAATTCGTGCACTGACGTCAGCACATGCTTGTATGTTAAACTAATAGGGTATACATATGCCAACAGGGTATCACATATGATTAAGCTCAATCCTATATGATACCGATATGGTATATATACCAACAGAGTATATAACGAATATATTTTTTTATTAATTTAGAGTTTAATAGTTTATTTATTTATTTCTCTAAAAAAAATTGTATATACCGATTGGGTATCTATATACTGCTAAAGTATTTACAAAGGATTGAGCGCATTCTATATGATACCATTATGGTATACATATACCGTATGTTGATGTCAGCATGATGTCAGCACGTGAAATAAAAAAAGGATAAATGAGTAGAAAAGTAAATAGTTTGGGTATTTGATCCATTAATGATAACTAGTTTAGATTAGGTCTATTAAAGGTAAATAATTTCAAATTAGGTCTATTTTGTGTATTTTTTTCTATTTTTTAATCTCAATTTTTGTAATGCGAATAGATTTTTTTTATGCATTTTCAAATTTTAGAAGAAGCGAAAAAAATATAATTAAATTGTTTTGAAAATTTTAAATTAACAAACCCGCATGTTTTTTTAGCAGGTCTTATATAATAGTGGTGAAAAAGTAGGCAACTCTTGCAAAATAATTTATCTGTGCTAATATTGTTAAATTATAATTGAAGAATCTAAAGAAATATAATCAGATTGCTTTGGAAATATTAAATTAAGAAACTCACAAAAAATAATTCATCACATCTAACATAATAAAATCATAATTAAAGCAGCTGAAGAAATATAATGAAACTGCTTTCGAAATATTACATTAATGAACATGCAAATTATTTTTACGGTTCTTAGAAACTCACAAAAATAATTTATTAGAGCCACGCAAAATAATTTGTCAAGGCTAATATTGTAAAATCATAATTGAAGCAGCCGAATAAATATAATCAAACTGTTTTAGAAATATTAAATTAAAATACTCACAAAAATAATTTATCATGGCTAATATTGTAAAATCATAATTGAAGTAATATTGTAAAATCATAACAGTAGCAGTTGAAGAAATATAATGAAACTGCTTTAAAAATATTAAATTAATGAATCGCAAATTATTTTTGCAAGTGCCATATAATAGCGGTGAAGAAGTCGTTTCGTTTTTGTAATTTTCTAATTATAGCAGACAACTCAAGCAAGCATATTGACGGAGAGGTGCCTGCTTTTTTCACAATTCTTAATAGTAGAATTTATACGCAATTAAATTTGCACTTACTTTCTACTTTTTAATTTATCTAATTAATTTCAATTTTAATTCATTGTATTTAAAATTGACTTTGTAAAAATATTTTCAATTCTTTGAGGTGTCTCTTAAACACTTAAACTCAAGCAAATTAGATTATCAGATTATTAAATTTAAAATATATTATCATAACTTTGAATGTCTTCTAAAGCATGACAATCACTACAATTTAGACCTATATGTATTTAAATATAACATGAAAAATATAAAAGTAAAAATGATATTCAATTAAGTATACTCAATAAATAATATCTCAATTTTAATTTTTTTTAATGTTTATACTAATGCTAGAATAATCTGATAGTTTGTAACTATCTGTTCCTAATTTATTTATTTTTTAATATTTTTTAGTTTTTTCATAGATACGTACACATGTTTTTAGAAAATTACTGTTTTACTTATCTATCGAATATAACAAAAAAAAAAATTATTAAAAAGAAGATCTTGTAACAAGTAAAAATTTATTTTTTAAAAAATGAAAAAAAAAAGGAGAGTAAAAGTTGAGGATTAGGTGGGCAAGATAATTATTTTTTCTAAAATAGGAGAGGGAGATGAAGTAAGAATTTTTTAAAAATAATTTACATTTTAAAAAAAAATTACCGCCGCGGGGGGGGGTGGGGGTTGGGTGTTATGACCAACAAACAGTAAAGCGAGACGAAAAAAAAAATCAGCTCCTTAAAATGAAAATTTTTTATATTTATAATATTTTCAAAAATTGAGGTAGTTTTTTAAAATATATAAAAAGAATGATTATTTATTTTAGCAAACATGAGCAAGTGCACAAATAGATGATTGAGGATCGTTATTTAATTTATAATAATTGAAATTTATAGTTTCTTCTGGATTTAGTCACTTTAAAATTAATTCTATAATTATAAAAATAAAGTTTAAAATAAAAAAATTTGTGCCTGGTGTTATAAAATTTAGAAATATACGAGTTTAAAGTTGAACATATTAATCATGTAAATAAACGTTCGATATTTTTATCTAAAGTTTGGACTCCATTTTTAAAAAAATTTATTATTGAGCAAATTCATATGTTTTTGTCGTCGATTTTTCAAGCTTTAAATATTTATGTTTGAAGTTAAACATGTGTGAAATGTAAATAAATTATAGAACATAGAAAAATACAAAAACAAATAGAAAAAAAAATTACATTATCTTTTTCTATTTTTAATTCTTTTTACTTCGTGCAAGAATGTCTAAACATTTCAAATTTGAATTTATGAATTGTGATTTCAACATACTAGACAAATAGACCAGCAAACTAAGATGGGGTGATGAAAAAGAGAGAGCAACTAGTTTTTGGCTTGACTTTTTGCTAATTATGGCTATTAGTTAAATAAATTTAATGAATTTTTGCTAATAGTATCTATTAATTAAATAATTTTAAATAAGGTCAAATCTGATTACAAGAGCAATTGTTGCTGCAAATACTATGACCCAAAACATAAGGAATTTTTATATATACTCACTTATAAATATTTTAACTATGTTTTATAGCATAGTTTAGGTTATTACATTTTGTAACTATAGCTATAACATTGTTTATATAATTTGCGCAATATTTATATACGTTTGTATAATTCGTTATACAATTTGTAATTTTTGTATAACTCTTGTATATTTTATTATATAATTCTTTTACAATATTTGTATAATTTGTTGTACAATTCATAATGTTTATATATTTCGCTATACAATTTGATTCGCATACAATTTTTGTATAATAATGCATAACGTTTGTAAAAATCACGCGAATTATACAAAATTTAAATTATAATTACAGCTAAATAATTGTCACGAGCCGCAATTAATTCAAACTATAACTATATTAGCTAGTTAATTAGTATTTTCTCCGCCCCATTTTAATGACACTTTTCTTTTAGTCTGTTACAAAAAAAATGTCACCTTACTTGAATTAGAAACAATTTTAAGTTAAAATTTCTCTTTTACCCTTAATAAAATAATTTTTAACCATATAAATATTTATGGATGATTTTAGATCATAAGTTTTAAAATTTTTTTTTTTTTAAATATCATGTCAAGTTAAATAGTATCACATAAAATAGAGTATATATTTGGTTGTATGCATAATTTTTCCTAAAAAAAAGTAACAGTAGTAATTAGTACTGCTAATTGCCATCTACTCACAAACCTCGGGGAACTGGACTAAATAATCTGACACTGAAAATAGTAGTAATTAGTTCTGCTAATTGCCAGTAGTAAATTATGACGATTGGAAGTTAAAAAAAAAAAAAAAAGAGTTGAGAGTAAAATAGTGTCAGTTGATGAAAGCGATTTCTCATTTCTTCTGTAAAAAACTTCAGCATCACCAGAGAAAGAGAGACGGCAATGGCGAGCAGCATGACCAGAGGAGAGGACGAAGCGAAACAATTGGCATCTGAGCTAAGCAAAACCCTAAAAGAAGGGGAAAGACTACTCGCACCAACACGACGCCCCGACGGAACCCTCCGTAAACCTATTCGAATTAGGGCTGGTTATGTGCCTCAAGATGAAGTCGCCATTTACCAATCTAAAGGCGCTCTTGTATGTAACACATTCCTTCTCTTTTTTTTTTTTTTTCCAAAAATTATACTGTGTGTTTTAGTGTTGATTGATTGGTGCCTGCGGAGACGGCAGTGGAAGAAGGAAATGGAGTCACTACAGAATGTTCCGCCGGGTTATGATCCGGTGATGGACGAGAAGCCCAAGTCTAGAGCTGCGAAGCGGAATGAAAGGAAGAAAGAAAAGCGTCAACAGGTTAATACTTAGTTCCTGCTTCTGTTGTTTATTATACTTGTAGTCAGTCAGCAATATTTATATGTCCTGAACATTTTATTCGGAGAATACTTCTTCACCTGTGCATCAACTGTAGTTTAAGAGGCATGACATGTCTTTCTAGGGAAAGTTTACCTTTGAGAGTACAGAGGTTGTTTTTGTTAGACCCTCGGCTCAAAACTGAAATTATTCCTTGCAGGGTTGCAAGAAAAATATGACAGCAAAATATCAAGATACATAGAAAATGAAGATATTGTAAAACACATGTGATTACTAAGTAAGAAACTATGTGATTACTAAATATAACTACTAATTTAATGGAGAGGAGATGGGAACACTGCTACAAGCAAATGGGTATGTCTTCCAAATTCTTCTAATTCTAACTTGCCCAGGGAAAACCAGATCAGCAGAAAAGGACCAAAGGTGGAAAGGATGCATTTCCGGGTATCATAGTTCAGCCACACTGTAAACGAACAACGAAACTAAAACACCTACACCATTATAGCATGTATCATTACTAAAGAGGACATCATATTATGCATGTTTTTATAAGAAACAATATCTCAATAACGTAACTACTTTGCATCTTCCTGATGCCATGAATGGAATCAATTACTTCATCAAAAAAAAAAAATCTCAATAACAAAACAGCATCATGGAGGTGTGGGGGAAATGGGAATATAGAAAACACTCAAACAGACGTAGAAAGCTTGAAGTTTGAAAGGCGTAAGGAACTAATAAATTCTATCTTTATTAGTTATATATCTCAAACTACCACAAAAGAATAACTTGGACTTCAGAGTATGACTAGACTTAATAGCATCTCACATTCCTTTCTTTCCACAAAGGCCACAAATGCAAGTTGGATGATGCATCATATCTTTCGGATAGTTTTGTGTGGATTCTTATCAGCTGAGTCGAGTTATGTTGCCATTAGGGATCTAAGCTTCACTCATTGAATCACAAACAGATTTAGAAACATATCCTGCTTGTACCTTGCCAATCTACAGTGGGGTAAATGATGATTAAGGTCCTTGATATACAGTACCTTTTACACAGAGTACCTATTGAATGAAATGAGCCATTTTCCTCAAATTATGTTGGGTTAGGCAGCTTCATGTGGTGCTATTCAATCAAAATGGGAAACTTTAAGATGGTCTCGCCTTTGAAATAGAAATTTGCTGGTCGAAGGCCTTGCCTTGTGTCCTTGCAAGATTAGGCATATTATAATAGCTTGTTTTGTATTCCTTCTGCTGTTACCTTTTCTAGATGATAGGTCAACCTATCTCTAATCAAATCTTTCTTCAGTTTCTGACAATAGCTCATGTTCCAACTACCGGTTGCAATGCTCTAAGCTATGAAAGGTGAGGACATAACGTAAACTAAGTCGAGAAATTCCTCCGTCAAAGGAGTATTACTAAGCCCACGACCATGTCAGAATTTTATGTTCAGTCATTCCCCACTGCAAAATAAATGTTGGTTTGAGTTCTTCCTGAAATTTCTACTAGGATTCAATGACGCACTTTCTATGTTACAGTACGAAATTTAATATCCCTTTACCTTCAACAAAACAAACAATTGGCGCGGACTCTGCTAGTCACTGTTATAATATGGTAAACACTATATAGCATTTTATAATATGGTAAACACTATATAGCATTATATTCAGAGAAAAGGCCGTTAAAGAAAATGACATTTGCTGGGGATCTAAAGTAGGACACAGCCCTGATACAGTTTGTTTCAGCATTGTACCCTTGAAGAGTCTGACGTTCCTTTGTTTGTGGGTGCACCAGAAAAAAGCAAATAGATATCACCGTATCAGTTTCCTTATAAGTGTATCCCCTCGGAAAAAGCCCAGATAAGCAGAAACCCTTTCCAAAAGTTGGCATAATCCAACTTAAATGGCAAGAGCAATCTGTAAGGTGTAATTTCATGTCTCTTGAGAATACAAATGAAGCGGACAACAAAGTGTAACAAAAGCAAGATGAGTTATGCGAAATGGATCCCTATTAACCTTTATTTTGCTACTTCTATTTTTACTTGTAGAATTGTCATTGCTTGTCATTTTGGTCGCTATTCTGTAGCTATTATTTTTCTCCTTGAGGAGTTGATGCATTTGAGCCGAGTGTCTTCCAAAAACAACCTCTCTTTCTCTATGAGATAATGATAAAGTTTGTGTATACTCTACCCTCCCTAGACCCCATTTGGGATTTCACTGTATATGTTGTTACTGTTGGATTCCTACCAGCCCAACTGGTGTATGTGGCTATTAGAACTCAAGGTATTACCCGTTCAATCCAAAAGGAAACATATCTCAGAACTCCCTTGTCTTGCAGGAAGAGATGATTAGGGTCCTCTGTGTGACCATATCACTTTTGCACATGAAGCACCTGTTGCACAAAGTGAACCCCTTTTCTAAGTTATCTTGGGAGAATCGTGCTTCATATAGTGCTGTCCAAACAAATTAAGAGACGAAGAGGTGCTTCTGTCTGCGTAGGCCTAGAGGTCCTTCCAAGATTAATTAAGCTGCTATTCATTTTATACAGTGAAGTTCCATTTACCATCACCTTTTCCACTTGATGAAGTCATTTTCTCTATCTCCCCAGAAGATGTCAGCCTGTTTATTAGTGATTTTTGTTTTTTAAGAATGGTAGTTTGTTATAAACATAGCACTAAGGGTGTGTGGTGAAATATGTAGAATGGGATGTCAAAGGCAATTGGCAGTTCCCCAAAAGTATCCTATCTTATTCCTGTATGGTATCTATGAGATCTAAAATTACCTTCTAAAACTGATGTTCCTACTACCATTTGCTTTCAATTGAGCTATGGAAGATTCAGGGCAAGAGGTAGAACTGAGTAGGTCAGGGAATTCCTCCCTCAAAAGAAGTGTGGCTGCGCTGGTCCCTAGGCTTTCATCTAGTGGTAAGAATGCAACGCTTGTGGGTTAGGCCCACTATCCACTGAGTTTTGAACAGTGCGCCACTGGCCGTCTGGATTTCTTCATTATCAAAAGAGAGGTGTGATCAAGCCAAGGATTCTGTTAGTACTTCTTCCAGTCCATTTGTCACTTCAAAGTAAATGTTGGTTTTTGAATTCTTCTTTTGTAAGTTTCTGATGTGTCTCCGTGGCCTCACTCAATATGTTATAGGATATTTTTTATTCTTCTCCTACCTGTTTGCTGTTTTCTAATTCTCTTTTTAAACTAAACTCAAAAGTATCTTAGATTGCACCAATATGATGTTTCAATAACTTCTGTTTTCTTTGTCATTTATTTTGTTTGCTTCGAGTTAGGAGGACACTGGTCCCCTATGATCTGTCTACCGACTCTATGAATAGAATTTCTTATTCTATCTGCCAAAAGTGGAAAGAGAGAAGGTAGAATCTTGGTACTGAGCATTAATATAAGACTTTAAACCATTATCCAAAAACAAAAAGGATGGAAAGCGGGACGGTAGAATCTTACATGAGATCATTGAAAAAGTTCTTATACTTTAGTGGAAGTTAATGGACAATTATAGGTAACACAGGTGACTAGGAACTGAAAATGAAAAACTGTTTAGTATTTCACTATCCCCTCCCATCTTTGGCTTTCAGCTATCCAGTATGCTTCTTGTCAAACTGCTATCATAAGTTGAAGAAAGCTGCTTCTTGACTGTTACCCTTCTCTTGGGACAAGGATTGACTTATGAAGTTAACCTCTTGTTTAGGATGAAGAACTTTTGGGACTGTTGGTCATTTCAAACATGTGAATTCAATTATGCAACAATATAAGCTATTACATCCGTGAAGTAATAATGATTGAAGTCTTAAGTTTGAGGATGTAACATTGGACAAAAATAAAGGTCATTTTGGGAGGTGGTGAGAATAGAATCTCTTTACTTTTTCACTTATAATTTGTTATAAAGAGGACCTAGCCTTCTGTGTATGAAATTTGATGGATCTTTCAGAAGATTAAAACTGCATACAAACTGGCACAATCTCATTGATATATTACTTAGGATTAATCACACAAAAAATGTCTGAGCCTGATTAACACTACTTGTGGCAGGCTGCCCTTGAAAAAGGTAAGAATCCAGAAAATGATGAGGTTTCATCTGCTGAAAATTCAGTTGACGGTCCAGATCAGGTTGAGTCAGTTGTGTCCCAGATAAACAATCTTGCCGTATCTGCAAATCCTGTTGTCCCTCCTTCAAATTCAACAGAGTCTCCTGCCATGGGTGATAGTGTGCCGGACGTGGACAAAAAGATCCGAGCTCTGAAGAAAAAAATGTGCTGGAAGGGCCTTCAACTCTA
>DF357494.1:28977-46505 GCA_000787875.1 Solanum virginianum
TCATTATAGAACAAAAACCACGAGCTCTGAAGAAAAAGGTATGCTCTCTAGTGCTTCTAGTTCTTTGACAGAATGCCATCATTCAAGATCTATGAAGTTCGATGCACCTTACAGCATTTAAGAGATATTTAGCTGTCATCTTTATTTTCCATGCCTTGGTAGAATTTATTGTCGTCTTTGCAATTGCATGGTTGAATAAAACTTCTGTTTTAATTTTGATGTACTAAATGGATGATTCAAGTTTGTATCAAGGTATGATGTGTTTTGTGCATTCTTTTCTAAACCAAAAATGGTATGGTCCAAACTGCAGATATATATATGTATATATTCTGGTAAGGAAAATCTGTAGTTCTAGAATGATGTGGGTTATATTGATATGAGAAAAGATAAATAAAATCAATGCTGTAATCACTGGTGATTTTTCTGTACTACGTTCTTCTGAAGCTTGAAGTTTCAAGATGCTCTTATCCATCTCTGTTGGAGCTTTAATTTTTTGTTGAGCTCACTAAACTGAACCCTGCTCTATTTGGTGTAGATTCGGCTGACAGAAGCTCAACAGCAGAAGACTGAGGAGAAGGACATGAAGCCTGAGCAGCTGGAAAAAATGGCTAAGCTGGAAAGTTGGCGAAAAGAGTTGAAGCTTTTGGAGGATAAAAAGGCTGAATTGGAAGCCTCGTGAAATCAAGGACATAGTTTAAAGCTATAGTAGCCTGGTGGAATTTTATTGCTGCATCAATATATTCAACACGCTCAGAATTTGTTGATGGAATTTTGTGTAATTTTATACTCTGTGCACTAGCTGGGGCAAAACAACGTAGGATCTAATTTGTGGTATTTTTCAGGTAGTACTCCAATTTTTGAGAACATAGCTGCTGCTTGATCTCATGTCCTTGATTTCTAAAGATGAAACTAGCGGTTGAAATACCATTTACTACACACTATTAGGCTTGTGAATGTGGGGAAAAAATTTGGACAGCAATTTGAATGTGGGGAAAAAAATTTCTGAAACTGAAGGAGAAGTCCTGTCTAGATAATTGTACATACAAAACAGTGTTTTTGAGGATTCAGTTCAGGAACACGCGTCTTTAGCTGAAAAGATCAGCAATTTCTTGATTTCATGCTCCTATTAGTTGTCATTGCTTTCTCTTGGATCCCTATCCATTCATAGATGTTTTTACTGCTATTATTGCCTCAAAATAGGCAACTGTACCAACAAATAAATATATGGCATGAGGTAAACCATCAAAGAATGTTGACAAAAAAGACCACGATATAATTTAGTAAAAATTTTACATAAAATCTGTTAACATTAAAGAGTCAAATAATTCAAACATCTTACACACATACTGAGGTCTGAATGCCAAATTTAACATTGCCAAAACTGCTGACTTGGTCAAATATTACTGAGACCAAGTAAAACGCACAACCTTTATAACTTCAGCTAGCAAGAGATTATAGGTGTATCTCCGGACCGCCAAAACTTTAATATTGTAGAACATCTGCCCGACTCAGGTTTGAGAACAGTCTGCGAGGATTCAATATCTGACTCTTCCAATCCTTCTATGAGGATTCAATATATCTGACTCTTCCAATCCTTCTCTGTAGATTTCGAATTCATCAGGAGACCACCTGCATATTAAATGGAGCCGGAAAGTAGCCATCTTGTGACCAAGCAGACGCTGCAAGTGACAAGGTAATTGCTTTCAGGCGCTTGCAATATGAGGCAATATACTAAAAAATTTAATAGTTGGGAAAATCAACAAACCAGTATCCGAGCTGTCTCTGGTGACAATGGCCTCCCTTCTTCACATACAACAAAGTCAGACACAAGCTCCACGACACCTGCTCACCCCGCCGCACGACAAAAGCCAACGAATTAAAGAGCATTAAAGATAACTATTGACATATCAAACACCAAAATCATGTTACAGTTATTAATCAGCAAGAAGTAAGACAAAAGAGCAATGATTAATACCTCTGTTCAACCGAACTGGCATCCCTTGTTTCCGCAAGAATGGCTCCATTTCATGTGTGAACTGATCAAGAGGGCCTTCTTGTAGCTCCACCTGATAGATTGAACCAAAAATAAGAACCCAACAGTGTAGTTGAGATACAAATTGGGCAACATAATATGTGAAGACACCTTAGATGTGCTCACCCACTTTTGTGCGATTACACTAGGTATGTTGTTGCTGCACCTTAGATGTGCTCAGGTCAAATTTAGTAAAAGTATTCCCGAACTATCTACTTGGACCACTCTTTAATGCATACAATAATCTGTATGGTTTAATCATTATAGAACAAAAACCACATGCGCACCCAAATGCATCAAATTTGACCTGAGAAAGCATCTTGTGAAAGAGCTATCGAGCAAATAGCCCTTAATAGAGTTGCCAAGATGGCATTTAGCTTCTTCTTTGATAAAGCCAAAATGGCACTAAGCTTCCTCTTTAAAATAAAGCCAAAGTGGCACATAGCATAGTACAGATAAACCATATATTTGACATATAGCCACAAAGATGAGTTACCTATACCTATGCTAGTGGAAGGTTGCAGGTACCCAGTAGTTAAGTCAGAGGGTGCGTGCAAAAAGGACACCATAGTTATCAAGAAAAACTTGTATTCACATAATTTCTGCCATACCTTTTCTGTTGCTGTAGCACCAGTCCTCGCAAAGTCATGTTCTTCAAACTCATTAAACAACCTGACAACGTTTAAAATGATGAGCATAAAAATTGTGAGCAAGGGAGGGAGCAGGAAGCAAACAACAGGGGTCACACTCCACCAGAGAGAAACAGTTCATGGTACAGGCAAGGTATTCAAAGAACCCTGGTTTCCATGCAAGGAACAAAATTACAGTACAATGTAGAGAAGAAGTGGACGACGTGTTTAAAGGAATTGTTGGAATATCATGTATGCAATACATAATGTTGAGCTGTAAACACATCAGTAACAATTTGAAATATAGCAAAACATAAAAGACAAGGATAATACTACCCATACACCCACCCCCCAAAAAAGAAAAACATACACACACCCAAAAAAAAAAAAGAGTAAAAACTTTACTTTGACTTAATCAAGAAGCAGAATTATAACATGTAGAATTTCAGTATCTAAAATGCATCATCGAGACAGGGTTTTACCTTTGGACCTCTTCCTTCGATAAGTTAGTAAAGCAAAGGCCCGAATCTCCATGTACAAGCTGTAAAGACGAGATATTTCAGCCAAATGTTACTTAGAATAGAAATGACATATCTCAAAAGAAAGTTAATTCGATTTAACAGATACACAGTGTACATGGAATGTCCTACCTTAGAAATCTTATGGAGACCGGGTCTAATTTCATCAGAGACTGACCGGCCTAGTGCTATCTGCATGACTTTGTTCGATCCAAGGAAAAATCTGAAATGGAGAGAAATAATGGTTAATACACTCTCCATGCTGATAGTTAATTATGATAGACCCACAAAGTTCCCCCACAAGATACAGACTTCCCAACACAATACCATTTTCTATTCGATATCCTCTACAAATGTAATGGCTTAATGACAGCAAGATCACTGTATACACAGAAATGTACTCTTGAAACAAGCCAAACACACGTGTACAATCCAAGGGAGAACATTTGTGTACTATACCAGCCAGACAGGCCAACTCCAGGTTCAGTAAAATATACTTTCTACATTATCCACTTCCAAGAGAGAACAGCAAAAAGTGTCCAGGTTGGAAATTTAAGGGACATGACAGACACAGGTGTACAATCCAAATGTGAAGTATGGACATACAACAAATACAATGTTCCTCCGTATGGGGGTTACTTTAAATTTGCTTCTTTTTTTTTTCTGAACTCTCTCGGGGAAATACAATGCTCATGGTATCTTATATTATTAGTTGCAATTAAGCTTGCTGAGCAAAAGTATTGCATTGACTCGGACATGCGGCTATTACAATTCTTAAAAAACTAAGATAAAGATTAGCGCTCTCAATATTCCTAACAAAGCGTTGTCTCTCAATATTCCTAACAAAGCGTTGTCTCTCAATATTCCCTGTTCGTACACCCTCCAAAATTTGAAGTAAATAGCAAAAAGATATTATGAAAATAGAAAACTAAAAGCTTGCCTGCTAGAAGACTTGAGCTGATCTCTGAACTCCTTGAATTTAAGATTTCTCATGTTCTCGAAACTAAATACGTACACTGAACTATACTTTTCCGCACACTCCCTTATTGAGTTAACAATATTTTCTTTGTGCTCCTTCCCCTTCTTCTTCGTCTTAGATAAAGTAACTGCAATCAAAATCCACAAACATGAACTTAATAACAACTCAGAAATCACCATAAATAGAAAAATCAGTAATGAATTTAACAATCATATATCGAAAATTATAGGGTTTTTACTCTACCGGCTCTATCACGCTTCGACTTCGGCATTTGTTCTTGATTTTTGGTGAAAGCTAAAACCCTACTTCTTGCTTTGCTTTCGAAAAACAGGAAGTTCTAAACTGGCCGCGCGTTTAGCTTTATGTCTTTGCGATGGTAAATGGGCCTAAAGGTTACCTGACAAGTTGGGCTATATAGTAGAACAACGCGTTATTGGGCCGAGGTCCAACGGATGTGAACAAAATCACAATTGTCACCATAATTGATCATGACTAATCGTTCTTTCATTTTCTTTCTGAACTATTATCATTTATATATTAAACATCAACTATCAAATACTTTTTTCTAATTAAACTATCACCATGGTTAATGTAATAAAAAGGAATAATTAGTAACTCAGATGTGTTTCACTAAATAGATAATGATAGTTTAGATATTAAAAGAGAAAATAATTGAAGTTTAAAATTTACAAAAAAATAGTAGTTCAAATATGATTTGATCGTTATCTCTAAATTGTATATAAAACTATTATTAAGATTTATGAATGACTTTGTGTTGGGGTATCGTGTGTGTCAACAAAGATGATGTAAAGATTGTGAATTATCTTATAAACATTGATGCGTGAATCAAGATGAAGACGAGAAAAACTAATGATCTTCTCATGTCCTCGTGTTAATTTGTTATCACATAATATCATATTTTATTAATGTTTTTTTCAAATAATTGTCGACAAACTCCTTTTATCATTTGAGATTTAGATTTAATTTTTTCCTTCCATTTGGTCAATGTAACATCCCATGAGTTAGAAAATTGAGATGAAGTCAAAGTTACAGAAAAGTTTCCTACTATATGTTCTACGAGCTAATATATTGCTCACGAACAAAATCGTGGGTTGTCAAAAGGTAGCATGAATGGCCTCATGATTTGGAGAAGATTTTGGAAAATATGTTGAAAAACTACAAAGAGTGAGTATAGGTCGTAGATGAAAATGTGATCCACAGAGAGGAGTCATACATCGATCAAGAAAGTTGGGAAAAATGACAGTTAAAATGTCTAAATGACAAATGAATAGGACGGATCATAAATGGTTTACTACCTGTAGACCATGATCGTCAAAAACACATATACTTGAAACTATTTTTGAAACTCAAAGGCAGCTTTATGAAAAAGTCAGAGAAAAAATGATTCAACGAAAATTTGGATAAGTGGTGAGGACACTATGAGAGGTTTTCATGGGCCCGTAGACGAGTCTTGTAAATGAGATTCTGTGATGGGGGGCGGAGGGATTTTGGATTCGGGTTTTATGAAACGTTTGTACAAGTCGTAAAAGAGTTTACAACCCGTAAACTTTGCTCGTAGTTCCCATCTGATAAAATTAATGAAGGACATTTTGATTCTCTATGTAAAGAGAATGACATATATCAAACACTTTTATTGATTTTTTTTTTTTCATTTTGTGGTGCTATTTTATATTTGTGCAACAAATTTCGTTTAACTCGTTTTATGTTCAGAAGGAAATAAATATTGTCTTTGTTCTCTAACTTTCAATCCGTATTTATTCTTCGTTGTTACATTTCACGTTTTATGTAAATTTTAATTTTTTCAGACTCAGATGAAATATCTATCTTAAAAGATTTGGAATATTGATAATCTCTAATTACACATAATGGAGTTTGTAATCAAGAACAAAACAACAATGAGAAGACTAAACACAGAGAAAAATCATAAAAATAAGAATAGTCATTTGAAATTGAATAAAGTGAGAGAGAAAATAGATCGAGAAGAGTTCAGATAAAATATAATTAATATTTTAAATTTTGAAAAGTTTTAAAACAGTTCTAAATTTTTGCAAGTCAAACTTTTGACCCTATTTTACTTATATTAGCTTATTTGTCCAAACACAAACTTATATTATTTTTCTAAAACTTTTTTTTTTTAAAGGAAGGTACTCTTTTAAATAATCAAATTTTAAAAAACTTGCCAAGCAAGAAGGTTCCGTTAAGAAATTTCTACTAGTAAAAAATATATTTATATCCGTTCGCTATTCAATGTTTTGAAGAACAAAGAGCGGTATACTTTCCCGCTACTTATATTTTCTCTCAACAAGTCCCCTGGACCACTCCCAAATCGCCACCGCCCACGGCCTCTTCTCCGCCGCAGCCCTGCCCTGCCCTGCCCTGGCATCTGGCGGCCGCAGCCGCTCTAATGGGTTCCTCCACCGCCACTGTTCTCCTCACAGAACTCCAATCCTCCACTAAATTCACCACCAATACCTACAAAAACTTCTCCAATTATCTCCACGAATTCACCACTCTCTCCAAAACAAACAAACCATCAAAATCCACTGACGTTACTGCCATCCGTTCACTTGCTAAACAATTTCTTTCTTTCCTCAATACATCCCTATCACTCTTACCTAAACGCCTATCTGAAACCCCCAAACTTCCTGACGAATCTGCCCCTCATTTGTTCGATATTTACAGGTTATGCCTTAACTGCCTTGAGACTATCTCCTCGCAGCTGGATTGTAAACCCTATAGCGTTCAAGCACAAAGAGTTCGGTACATTCATTGTCTGGAAACATGGGGGAAATATGCGGAAGTGGAATGCGAAGGACTTTCCGTACTTAAGGTTCTTGGGGGGAATGCGATTGGTAAAACCAAGAAAGAAGTCAAGAAGTCAAGATCAGTGGCGTCAACTCAGCTGTTGCTGCCGCAATTGGATGAAGAAGATGTGGATCAAGAGTTTGCTCTTCTGGTCGTGGAGATTGTCGTTACACTTGTTAAATGTGCTTCTTTAACTCAGAATAAGGCTGTCCACGAATACAATGGACTTCTTGACTTGGTTAAAGAAGTTGCACCATGGTTCAAGTGAGTCTCCTTTCATTTATGAATTGTATCTCACGTTGTTGATTGATTTCTTGAAATAGTTGAACCAAAAAATTCGAAAATCTTGACCATGTTATAGTTCTTGCAATGCTAGAAATCGTGTATAACTGATTGAATTTACAAACTTTGGATGATTCAGGGTTTTGGAAATGAATGCTCGTGAGAAATCGCATCGGCTGTTTGTGACATATTTGAACAGAATAACACTGATTATGGCTGGGGACTTTGCAAAATTCAATGGGGAATTGGTGTGTAAATTTTGTACAGAGACCTTGTGTCAAATTAAACAATCACCCCTAAGGGATCAACTGTTCAAGGTGAATCTCTCATGTTTAGCATTTGCCTATTCTAGAGATGTCTTATCTGTCTATGCTAATATGTATATGTGCCACAGTTTGCAAGGAAGATATGCTCTTCTCTGTTCTCACAAGAACATGATGAATTCTCTGGGATTGCTGACACCTTAAAATCTGTGCTGGACACCATAGCTGGAGAAATAAAGGTATTATATTGATCTTGAACCATGATGTTTCTTCTGTTTGTAGGATCCAGTATTTATTCTTTTTTATTTACTCGATCTTTGCTTCCAAAATAGGGGAGACAACACAATGACATATACAAATGAGTAATTTATTGAAGTTGAGTAAGTAAGCAAGTTTACATTTTTCAGTAGGACAAAATAGGGGGACCTGAAGTATAGATTTATCTAGTTTAAGTGCATCATACCCCGTTGCTTGTTTTAGTTATCTGAGTTCTCAATCAACATAAGATCAGCAATAAGATTTATGAGGCGTCATATGTTATGTGATCTGGAAAAGCGACAGATGTTTATGGTAAAAAAATTAGAACTTAGTACTGTTTCAAAAAATAGAACTTAGTATTGTTTTTGGTGCAGATATGGGATGTTTAATGTAGTATGTGACCAGTAAAGGTTGTGGAGACATAAAAAGGAACAAGAAAGAAAGAATAAGTATTTTGAATTCCACGTAGAATCCTATTGGAATCAGTGAAATCCCAGAGTAAGTTTGTATGAAGCTCCATTTGCTAAAACCAGTAAGAACTTCAACAAGAAAAATATAAATTAAGTTTAAAAAGATACCATTATATTATAAAAAACGAAAAGAAAACCATAGAAATTAACTTGCCTTCTCCTGGACTGCTAAACTTGGACTAAAACATTCATAGTCTTCTACTTATGCCTTTTCTCACTATTATTTTCAAATGAACTTTTACGTTTAACTTGCTCTATATAAAAAAAGGGAAATTATAAATAATTAGGGCTCGGTGACCCTATTTACTGAAATATGATCAGTAAATCTCTGAATCTCTAACATAATCATGCTATCAAAATGAACCATGAGTTACAACAATAGCTGTATACCCAATGAATTCCCATAAGTGGGGTGTGGGAGGGTAGATTGTATGTAGATAGACCCTGACTTGCCTATAAAATATTACTTCCTCCATTTTGAATTGTAGTTTTTCTTTACTTTAAGGAGTTATACTTCATCATCTCTGCCTTGATGTTTTCTATGTTCATATTTTTAGAATTGCAATTGATTATCTTTTGAGTTACTCTGATAATTGGTCAAGTTGATAAGTGAAACTAGATTCTTTTGGACTTTGGCATAGAGATTTAACATAAATACTGCTCCGAAATGTACCACATATACTTCGTTTTGTGAATTACTAGTGTCACAACTTCATGTGTTTTATGTTATTCTACCAATGCATTGCCTGCCATTACATCACATTGTTACTACTTTTTTCTTAGCTATAGCTTTCTTGAAATTACTTGTTGCCTTGATGTCACCTCAGGTAGTTTCCTTCACATCGTACTAGATTCTTGCTTCTTTCTTGATAGCTTTCGCAAAGTGTTTATTTTTGTTTCATTGCCTTTTTTTCTCTAGGAGTTGTACTTTTCTGTTGAATTTCTTTTTTATTTTATTTCCTTAGTTACAATAATAATTTTAATAATACATTCTTTTCTGTCATTGCCATATAGATGTTTAATACATGCAATTTCATGACTTCATTTGTTTGCGCTTCTTTCCTGATTACTTTCATAAAATATCTATTTCTGTTTCACTGCTTTTCTTTCTCTTAGAAGTTTCACTTTTGTGTTGAAATATCTGTTTTGTTTCACTGGTATTCTGGCTACATATGCAATTTCATGATTTTATGTAAGACATTGCCCTTACTATTGCTTTATGAGATTGAGATAATCTCTTTATTTTTATCTTTTTATTAGTAAAAAGTACATTGGTGTCTAAGTGAGATTTCACCGGCTCTGTTGTTGTCTTTGTATATTGGTGTCTAAGCATTCAAAGAATCTATTTTCATTGTCAAGGGGAAGTTGATTTGAATATGAAAATTTTAGCAGCTTCACCTGCTTGGTTTGGTGAAGTATGGATTTATTCAATTACAGAAGAGAGAGGGTTCACTTTACACATTTTAAGTTCTGGTCAAAAGAAGAAGTAGGCTTATCTTTATCTGATCTAGGATTTGCCAGCAACAGTCCTAGATCTACCCATAAAGATGCATAAATGAAAAGGGAATGACAATATGCTGAAATGTTAAATAAGCCTTCTTGAGATGGAAAAGGGCTACTGTTAAAAGAGCTTTTCATCAGAAAATAAGTAATGCTGATATTCAGTTATTTCCTATGATGTTATAGTTAACTCTCCCAATGTGATCTAATTTGTAGGAAAGCAATATTAAGGCACAGGTTGCAATTTTATTGTATTTAAATGGGAGGAGATCCATCAGTAGAGATGAATGTAGTTTTCTTTTTTTGAGAAATTTGAACATTAATAAGTTACTAGTATAAATTGGCCGCTGATTCCCATTTATTTAATGTGTGGTTATGAACAAAAAGGTATAGAAGCCTAGGAAAGAATTTTCTAGTTAAGAAACTATGAAAAGCCTGCACCCTAGGGTGTGACGTAGTGGTTAAGAAACTATGAACAGCCTGCACACAAGGGTGTGGCGTAGTGGTTAACGGGTTGAAATGAACCACGGCAGACCAAGTTTCAAATCATAACAGAGGTAGAAAAGTGCTTGATGATTTCTTCCCATTTGTCTAAGCTCTGGTGGATACTGGATAGAGCTACAGAATACTTGTGTTGGCGGGAGATAGTAGGGACTTACTCAAGGTGCGCACAAATTGATATGAGCACCACTATATTTTTTAAAAAGAGACTATAAACATCCTTGAAACAGCCCGAATATGAAAATATGATAATACCTGAAATGCTTTTTTCTTCTTCTTGGGTTAACGACTAAATCCAAATCATTATCTTTATGGGTTAATTTTAAACTCATTTTCTGCTAAAGATAATCTTATGAATGTTCTTTGCAATTCTGTAACTATCCTTTAAAAAAGAATGTTTCTTTGCAATGCACTAATTGGGCGAAGGTTAAGCATCCGATTTCGCCTACGTCTATATTCAAACTTGTTTTTCATTGTTCATGTTATTTTTTTGATGATAGAATTGCCCTTACATCTGTAGTATGATTCATGAAGTTGTGTTAATTTTACATGGCAGGTTGGACAAGAGAACACTATAATAGAAATTCTGGAGCTTGTTTCTTATTGTGCTTGTAAATGCCGAAGTGCTACTTCAAATGTTTGTAGTATCCTGGCTGCCCAATTAAAAGAATTAGCCACACACGTGAAAAAACATTATGTTGAATTGACAGGTTCTCAGGTAACCACTTGAGAGCGGTTTATTGGTTTTATTTATTTCTTTAATGAGTCCTATGAATTTATGGAAGACTTTGCTTAAAGAAAGCCCTACTTATGACAGAATTGGTTCTTTTGAAGGATGAGCTACCCACTGATTTGATTCTGGGGCTTTATGCTACTGGATTGCTAATGAATGAATCCTGCATTCATGACTCAAGAGCTCTCTTCTTGGATCGCAATGATGTGCTGCAAAAATTAAGTAGTTTGCTCAACTTTTCAAAATCTTATTTTGAAATAGACAACAAAGGAAGCAACTATTCACAGAAGAGAATGCTCTATGTTCTGTCTTATTTTGATGCATTGAGGTTCCTGTGCCAGCCACTTGCGGAGTATGTTATCTCGAAAAGGAAAGAAATTCTTGGTGTAACGGAGGCTGGATCCTGCAATACTTACCTAGAAATCATCCAGGATGTTTTCAAGCAGTACATTAATGTCTTCCTACACTACAGGTTCATCATTAGCATATAGCACAAGTCCTGCAATCTTCTATGTTTCATTTTAGCTTACATTTTGATATTTGACTTATTTTGCTTCTCTAGATTATGCATTCAACGAACTAATGTTTTTAGTTTGACATGGAATTACTCTAAAGCCATTGCTAGGTTTGTTGGACTTGGTATATTGTGTATTTTATAAACAAATTCAGTTTCCATTTTTAAATAAATCATTTAGTTTCTCTGTTAAAATTAATTTAGCCATTTACTGGTCTTTTGTCATCATTAAGATTGCCTTGGTACTTCTATTTAATTGTGTTCTCCATTGGCTATGTTATGTAAACATTATATTTTCCACATTTTTGGATGCAGTGCTGCTGATAGCAAGCAAGATCCTTGTGAGGATAACAACAAAGTGTTCCTTCTTGTAGCAGTTGCTGCTTTCACTCTCTCTTTAAGCACAAAACGTTATATCAAGGTTTCTGTTGTTGTTCGTGCTGCTAAGCACCATTACTACTATCCCATATGATATATTATATATCATTTAATAATAGAAACAGACTAGCTCCACTTTAACAATGAATTTATCTTCTCTTTGTTTATAATTGCAGGAAACTGTTAAATTTGTCAAGTATCTCATTTCAACTGAGCGGGTTCAAGAAAATGGACTTAAGTATCTCTTCACCTCTTTTTACAACATTGCTGTTGTATTGTACAGAAACAAGCAAATGAAAGAGGTATGGATAGCTGAAGAGATTCTCATAATCCTTTTCTGCTGTTTTCACTTTCCACATGGGTGATTTATTATTAATGAAGATGACTGTGTTTGTTATTCACTTTCAAAGTTTTAATGCTTTGTCAAATTTGAAGCATAATTACCTTTGCACTCAGGTCATCGAGTATTGTAGTATAATGGGTGGATGAGAGAGAAAGGGGCAGGCCTGTGTTATGGCATAGTGTGGAACTTTGAACTACTCCTGATATGTGTTTAAGAAGTGCCGGTTGTATCGAGAACATCTCAAGATAGTTGCATGGGGTTAAAGCATGGGTTTTAGTTCTGAAAGATGTTTATGTTAGAGGAGTGAACTTTAGTGGACCTGTGATGATTTTTTGCTGCAGATACTCTTATTTCAAAATAGGAGGTTGCAAAAACCAAAGTGAGATCTGATCCATAAGCTTACTTAATTGCAGATGCTCTTATGGAAATTCTGAATGGATGAAAGTGGCAAACATCTTCTGGAAAACTGAAGAGACAGGAAACTGAGATAGTTTGTTGATGTCTGGAAATCTACTCTGGTAAAGGAGAGAAAACATGGAATAATTTTTCCTCTTAAGTGGTGGGAATTTGAATCTTAGTGCCAACAATAATTAGTTTACCTATCAGAAAAAAGAAAACATGGAATAATTTTAATGGGGGAGAAGTTTGACACAAAGAAACAACATATGATAGTGTTGCCTATATTTTGGGCAGAGTTGGATGAAGTTGCTGCTCTGACTTCATTACCTGTGTTATTTTTCTCCAATTCTTGTTACTCCTATGAAATGATAAGATGAGCCTAGGGAGATCTAATTTCCAATTCCTCTTCAACTGTCATTGGAGAAAAAGTTGTCGTTGCATATTCCAGTCCAATTTTTGATTATATGGTTTCTTCCTTTGCAGGCTGCTAAAGCTTTGACACTATGCTGCAAAGCATCTTGGAATCGGGTCTTATGCCTTTGTGGATTGTTTAAGCATGAATCAGATAAATTTCAGAATGATCTGTCAGAAGATGATGTGATTGGTTTCATTGATGAGGCGTGTGAGAAAACTGCTTTTCTTTTGGAGGTGGTTCAATATAGTGGTGGTTGTAATGTACAAAAAATCCTTATTGACAGCCTTAAAAGTTGGTCTGCTGCACAACATTTGTTCAAAAAACTGCCAAGTCCTATATCTGTAGTGAAACAATTTGTGAAGGTAAAATCCAAAGCTTTGTTTGTTGGTCTCTCTTACCATCCTTCCATTTTATGCAGTAGTGAAATTGGTATTGGTCTTTCTGTCTTCTTTTTAATGAATTTCTCTGATGTGGATCTGCTTTCAGATGGAATTGAAAGTTAACAATGTGGATATTGAAGAAGGTACCACTACATTGTATTCTTTGATGTCACCTTTTGTAGAATCAAAACAGGCTCTTGGAGTCATTTTGGAGCAGGTTCTCACACACAAACTCTTCCTGACTGAGCTTGATAATAGTTTTAATCTCTTTCGGGAGTTATATTTGATTTAATGTGTATGTTTGCTCAACAGTAGGTGCTGCTAACAACTGATTCTTATACTTCATCAGGAGCTTAAGGCATATAGAGATTTGAATGTACGAAATCCAAGATTATGTCAGGAAATGTGTTTGAAAATTATAACTCTCCTTTTACAAGAAGTATATATCTCCAAGGACAGCTATTTACAGAAATGTAGAACCCTTATTGTTAAGGGAGAAGTGTTAAGAGCCCGTGGATTTCAATATCTGAAAGATTGCCTTCAGTGTCTTTCTGAGGCAATAGCTACAATAGTAAGTCATTTGTTTGTTTCTGCCTCTTTATATGCTGAGTTATGGTAATCAGAGCTTGATTGTCTAGTTGATGTTAATCATGTCAGGTTATGCCTTTTGCAGGAAAATGCTTTAAAACAGAAAAACTATGGAGAAAATTTAGCCAGCACTAATTCCGCTTTTCATATGGCAGCTTATGCCTATTGTGCACGTGCACTCTGTACCAGTGAGATTGAACCAGACTCAAAGGTGCTACAGTCTCCTGCATTGATATGTTATCTTGTGGGGCAAACAATTGGGCTTTTGACCTTCCATTTGAAACTTGGAAGGAAACGGAGGGAGTTCTTACTTTTTTATTTTAAATTTATTAGAATATTCCACATTGGTTAAGGGATGTCGTCTCCTGGTATAATCAGGCAGTTCTCACCTTGTGAACTAGCTTTTGGTTGAGTTAGGCTCAAGTTTATTTTCATTACATGGTATTAGAGCAAGCCATATCCCTATCTTTGGTTTACCCAATGTTGGGTCCTTATATGTCCCCAATTGGTTGATGGAGTGAAATGTTATCTCCTTATATGCTCTTGGGCAATCCTTACCTCATGAGCTTGTTTTTTGTGTTGAGTTAGGTAGGTCCATTTTATTTGCCATTTGATTGGTATAAAGAAGAGAGGAAATGAGAAAATTTTCTTATCATTTTCAACTTTATCTCACAAGAAATGAACAAATTAATGTACTTTTTTCATAGTTTTTTCTATGTTTGTTTAATTCCTTTCTCTTGACTCAGCAAAACTTCCTGTATTTGCTGAATACTGATCTATTATCTTATTCCCTGTCTTTCCTTTTTGAACAGAGACTTTATGAAGATATAAATGCTGCAGCTAGACTTTGGATGAGTCTGAACCACTGCAATGCACCTGATCAGCGTACAATGTCTGAAACTGTACTGAATATGTTGCATCAGATTGTTGACTTTTTATCGTTGAAGGTAATCTCTAATCTTGATGTCACTTTGTATTTGCAATGAACATGGTAAAAGGGACTTGTATCACAAATCATTTGAATACGTGTCTTAAGTTTTAACTGATCATAACCTTTTTTTTCCTTCAAACTTCTGTCTTTCTAGTCATTATGACTGGTCTTCTATGTTTGATTATGCATCGATTTTGAGGATGTTTGTGATACTATTCTTTTGCAATTTTATTAACAGGATTTATCACTGCTTTGCGACTTTAGCAGCTTGGCCAGTTTCTCGAGATTCTAGATTATCTTGTGAATGATCATCCTATTTGTAGGACCCATAACCCGTATTTTTCACTTCGAGAAGTGGTTTTTGGGAATCCCCTTCCTAGGATGCAATTTTCTTGACAGATAAATGTTTCATTAGCATGTACTAGAAATGCTTTGTGATTATAATAAATATTCATTGCTTGGCTTCCAGAAAGCTTCTTCTTGGTAGATTTTCTAAAGAAACCCAGGAATTCTTCGAGATTTACTTAGCGCTCACTTAAATGCATAAAATTGCTCTTCTAGTTCAACAGTAGCTTTAATTCCTAAAAGTTCCTCCAGAAGTTCTCTGAAACACAATACTGATTGGTCTTAATCTTTTCTTCCTTTCCTATAAATATGCATGTGTGTGTGCGCGTCTAAATTTTTTGAAGAGTGCTGAATTTTTTGTATTGAGATATGCCAATTTTCATTAAATCTATTTCAGGGCTATCTGGAAATTCATCCTGACATATATGAGATGATGATACAAATATTTATGAAAAATATTCCATTAGAGAAGTCTGTGTCGTTGCTATGGAGATATAGAAGACTTAGTCATGCACTCTGTACATCACCTGTGAATGAAATGTTTGTCAAAACATTATCGAACCATTGTGGTGAACTTTCCAACTCCGTTGAATACTGGATGAAGTGCATGAAAGAATCTCAACCACAATTAGTTGGGTTTCAGCAGAGCTTCTTTCTAAGCCTTGCTCTTTCTTCTAAATTGTCTCGTAATAATCAAAGCTTTCTCCACTGTGACATTACAGAGCATAAAGTTAAGCTCACTGCTTCAGAGCTCATTCATGATGTAAGCTTCTAACCTAGACATAGCAAATTCCGTTGCATATATTGAGGCTAACGGAGTGTGGTTGTTGTTTGTGCCTAGGTTCCTTTACCCAGCGGTTCAGTGTTTCTTTCGTCTTATCTTTACTATGACTTGAGTGAGAGAAGTATTCTAGATGGACGACTGCTTGAGGTAAAATAATGGCTATCGCTTTTTGCATGATTATAGGGCTGCAGATTTCTTCCTTATTTGTTTGAATGAATATCACTTGTTCATGGAACTCTCAAAATGTTTTGCCAGAGGAAAGTAGATCCAATGCGGGTGCCCTCGCTTTTGGTTTTTACCTTTTTTGCTTCTATTTTTGGTTTAATATAGCTCAGCCAGACCACATGGATCCATGCTCCAATAGAAAATTTGCCATTTATTATGTGAAAATAGGACCATAGAGTGGTGGGGTGGAGGGACATTTTTGTTTCAAAACTTCCAAGTTTTTCTCTAATTTTGAGCATGCTACTAACTACTGATTGCAAATTGTTGAGATGCTCTTTAATGTTAATGCAATGGCTACAGGCTCTTGCTTATGCAGAAGAAGCCCATCGCTTACGAAGTAAACTTCTTCAAGAAAACTTCCAATATCAGATAGAGCAGCAGGGTGAGGAATATGGTCTCACAAAATTCCAGATACATGATTCCGTGGCTGCAAAGGCTTGGTTTCCTGAAAGTGTCTCGTTTGACTTTGACGGTTCTATGCTTACTCCTTGGAATATCCTTCAATGTTATCTGGAAAGCATTTTACAGGTCTATCATTATTTTATTTATTTTTATAATTGTCAATATGTATTACGTACACAAAGTAGTTCATTAATTTAATTGGATGTGCTGCGGAGAATCTAATTGACCATGATAGCATAAACTTAATACAACAGGTTGGAACTGTTCATGAGATGCTTGGAAATGGAACTAAGGCTAAGACACTTCTAGTGTGGGGAAAGGACATCTCTTGTTTTCAGGGTTTGCCACTCTTCATAATTTCATTCTGTTGTATGTTAGGTAATTTTTTTTCCCAACTTTGATTTTTGTTGTATATCACAATGGATATTTTTCCTGAGGTTTCCGGATTTTCTACTTAGTGTCTTTTAATATTCATCAGGAAAACTGTATGCTAAACAACATCTCTTGGAGTTGGCCGAAAAGGAAATAAATGCTGCCAAGCAAACATTGGCTGAAAACTATGGTGACATCTCTTGCCTAAAATGCAGAATTATTCTGGAAGTTTCAATTGATCTGCTACTAGGAGATCTATGGAGATGCCAACATCGTAATACTACCTCCAGAGCTGAATTTGTATGTAGTGTTAAAGAGAATTATAGATCCTCCCTTGAGAAGCTGAATAACTTTGGCTGGGAGGATTCTGTTGGTTGTTCTTTAGGAGCAAGTTCCCAGCATACTAAGCACCAGGCTACGTATTCATTTGCAAACAGTGCAACAGATCCTTCAGGTCTGAA
>DF357494.1:51906-62436 GCA_000787875.1 Solanum virginianum
GATCCGAGATAGTCATACTTATACATAGATATGTTATATATGTAACGGGATCAATTTGTTTCAAGCATTCACCAATATATGTAAGTCGTAGTCACATATTTCCCTTGATGTATATTTTTCCTGTAGAAAGTTGTGGCAATTCATTCGCATTACGTTTCAGTTTGTTATAATATTTTATGTTGTCCTGAATTTCTTTCTTATGCAGGAAAACTAGCTGTAAAGAATGCCGTAATTTTTCATGCATAAAGTTATCAAAAGTTATTGGTTGGCTGAAGCTGGCTTTCATTCTTAGTCGTGAGATTCCCTTGCTTACTCAAAAGGTTACTTTCTTTAGTTGATCTGTACTCGACATTCCTTGCTTAGCTAAGTGTATACTTCAACAATCTTAATTGTGTTTTCTACCTTTTGAGAGACTTGCATTCTTGCTTATAATTCTGCTTCCTTTTCATTCACTTGGAATTATCTCCTTTGGGTGTATATATTTACAATATGCTATACAGAAATTCCCTTAAGCGGTTCCATATTACGTGCTTGCAAACAAACCATAAGGTGCATGAGTAAATACATGGTAATTTTGTCTGTTCTGGCCTCTGAGAGAACAAATTGCTAAATAGCAACAAAAGTTAATGTCCTGCAGTTGATAAATAAAAGGACTGTTGCAATACTGTATTTTACTAAGTAAGGTTCAAATAAATAGAAGGAGAGTTGTAATAATGTATTTTACAAAGTAAGGTTCAGATATCTTTCATTTAGCTTTCTGGTTCTAGCATCTGTGGGTTGATTTTCTCAGGTGGCAGCTCTAGTAATCTTTGGATGTTCACTTGCAGTGGATCTGTACTGCAATGATTTCTGCATATGTCCAATATTAAATCATTGTATGCTTATTCTTTTAGAGCATGTTGAGATGTTAACTAAGCATATGGAAATTCATTGTGTTTTTCTCCAATTTGTAACCTCTTAAACAGTTTGATCCCCAGGAAATTGACTTTTATAGCAATTCAAACAGATTTCCAGGTTGCTTGCGGTGGTGTATGTACTTTCTACTTCTGTTAAGTCTTTTGGTATAGCACCTAGCAAAGCAATCTCTGAGAGCCAATGGGCGTCGTTCTTCCATCAAGCTTCAATTGGCACTCATCTTGATCAACACTTCTTTTCTTGCCCGCTGAAGAAGCAGAAAGCTGAACATGTTGTGGATTCTGAGGTATGTATTTCTTAGTTTAGTTTGCATCAACGACTGTTCTACAATAAGTTCTTTCTTCCTCATGCTGTTCTGCAGTTTTAATGCCTTATCATTGCTGTGTGTTCTGCATAATGGTTGCATCTAACACTAGCAGCATGATCCCCTAGTGCCTTGTCAATTTTTGTTTTGTTCAAGGACTTTGTAGTTCCATGTGTCCCTTTTGCTATAACACTTTGCTGTAACAAAAGGGACAACAGTAGGTTGTAATACAATAAGGGGTCATTTTGGTAGTTGGTTAGAATTGTGGAGGTATTAGTAATATAGGGATTGGTTATCCGTGAATTTATGTATTATTTTATGCAGATATTAGTCATGCAAGGACTAGTTATTCATGTACTTCCTCTGTTCCATTTTATGTGGCATTATTTGACTTAACATGGTGTTTTCTTTTAAAAAAGAACTTTGAAACTTGTGGTTTAAAACAACCTTTAGATACTGTTGTGGTTGTAAATAATGTCATTAAGGGAAAAAGTAAAATTTTAAAGTTATATTATTTCCAATTATAATAAGATGACATTCTTTTTGGGACAAAAGGAAAGGATGCCACATAAAGGGAATACTAGTTATACATGTACTCCCTTCGTTTAAAAAAGAATGTCCTTTAATCTTGTGGCTTTAAACTTGTCAGGTAGAAAGCTGAAATTAAGTGTTGCCAAAAAAGAGGAGTCATTCTTTTTAAAACAGACTAAAAAGGAAAGTAGATCATTCTTTTAGAAATGGAAGGAAGTATTAATTATTCTACCTTCTATCCTGCATATATAGATTTCCTCATAACTTCATGGATTAGTTATGCAGATTTCTAATTGTCAACCAAACCACAATATTTATCTTATACATGAATAATGTATTTCCTTGCTACCTACCAAACATCGTATAAGTTTTATGAAAATTAATACATGGATAACTTGTTTCTTATCCAGCCACCAAACAACAACCCCTAAGTGGTAAAAGAGTGAACTAAGCCTGAACCTGATATATTTTAACGAAGTTGAAATCTAAAGTCAGAAGTAAACATACAACCCTTTCTATTGGATTTTCCTCCAAATCTATCCACTTGTGTTTGTGATTATGAGGGTCGACAACTATCTTATCTGTGATCATTCTGCTATAATCATGTTATGGATTGACAATAACTAACTGAGCATGACATCTTCTTTACCCTTTGGCCTTTTCTCCTTGAAACAAAATGTTGTTTAAGAATGGATTCCTTGGGAGATCTTTTGGGAGTATAAAAATCTTCGAGGATAGTTGAGACAGAGAATAGTGAGAAATCAGATGGAAAATGAGATGAAAAACTGTGGAAGCTCATGTGGAGCAGTATTCATGGAGTAGATCAAAAGTTTATGACTCTTAAGGAGCAACCTTGGAGCCCTAAGCATACTCTTTGTATCTTTAAAGACCCCAAAGGTAAATTCCACACATTCACAGCCATCAAAGCTTCTACAAAATCTCACTAAAGACAACCTACTATTGAATCTACGTTTTTCTGCTACACATAAGCTAATATTATGGTCTTCCTTCGCATCATGCTGGGTGCCCTTATATCTATGGATTTGTCATTTTCAGGGTTCATGTTCTTCAAGCCAGCAGTATGTTGGTTCAGAAGAACCTAACATGCTCAGGTATTTCTTAGTCTTAGCATGATTTAATCACCTTTGCTAAAAAGATGTGCGCATTTATGTTCTATCTTCCTCCTCTTCTAATGCAGGATTGCACCTGAATCGGCTGAAGATCTTGAAGATTTTGTTTTGAGATTTTTTGAGAGCCTGCCTTCTTGTACAATTGTCTGTCTTAGCTTGCTTGGATGCTCCGTTTCCAGTTTGTTGAGTAAATTGTTGCATTCTCCAAACCCCATTCAATCATGGGTTTTGTTATCTCGAATGAGCTCGACTAGTCAGCCCATCACTGTAATTTTGCCGGTGCATTCTATCTTAAATGGTAGTACAGTCGTACACTCTAAATTGAACAGTAAATTCATGAAAAGTATCCGTAACTTGTCCTTCTTTCATGCCATTAGAAGCTGCAGATGATGTTCCTGAATTCACTTCAAGTTTTCCATTTGAAGTCAAAGATAAGCATTGGCATTGCCCTTGGGTATCCAGTGTGATCAATGATGTGGCTCCTGTCTTTAGAGATATATTAGAGAGTAATTACTTATCCTCTTCTGCACACCTATTAGAAGATACAACAGAGAGTAGATTATCATGGTGGAAGTGGAGGAAACAACTTGATAAGCGCCTTGCTAATTTTTTAAGGTTAGTCTTGTTTAAATAATTCTTCATCTACTATAGTGTTCCATACAAAAGCTTATCCCCCTTAATGTGGATGATCTTCAATACTGAATTCTTGGAATTTCGGATGTTCGCAAAAGTTCAGTTGAAAGTTCGCGTTTCATGATGATTTTCTATAATTGTTGATGCCTTCACCTTTCCATCTGGTAGTTAAGAGTAAAGTCACTGGATGTAATGCTTATCATTGCTATCATGATGCCAATTCACTTTCAAATAATGCATATCAAAGAATTTTATGCTTCAAAATTTATATGCCTCAGGAATCTAGAGGATTCATGGTTAGGTCCTTGGAGGTGCTTGCTTTTGGGGGAATTGTCAGAATGTGAGCTCCTGGATTCACTAGTAAAGAAACTCTCAGATCATTTTAGATGTAAAGCTAGAGCAGATGTTCATGAAAGTCTTCTTAAAGTAATTCTTGGAGGTGCGAAGTATGGTTGTGAGAAAGAAAATTGCATTTCTCAGATGGTCATAAATAAAGGATGTCACCTACATGGAGGGGTTCATGGAAACTCCAAAGTGTCGTATAAGACATCTACAGAAGTTGAAAATCTCTGTGATTCAGTGTACAAGTCTATATTTGACGAAGTCCAAGAGATGGAAGAGACTGAATCCATGAGTAGAAGACCAGTTATTCTTGTTTTGGATCTTGAAGTGCAGGTGTGTTTACTTGTCTTTGCTTCCTGGTTATTCTTTTAGTATTGGTTGCTTGAAGAGTCTTGATTCAACATTGTGCTTCATTATGTCTGAAGTTTCTTAAACTAGCCAAAAGCCTTGCAGAAAGGGCATATAAATCCTCCCATGTTTCAAGAAGTTGCATTTCAGGATATAATAGATTTGTTAAATATTGCAATTTTATTGTTTCGTCTAAGCCTATACATCGTACACAGTTTATGCATTTGTGCTGCAGCTGTTCTGAATTTTTCCCCAAGTAGGAAAAGTTTCTCTGCTAATTGGCAAAAATCTAGTGAGCCTCTTTATGCAGAAGGTTTTGCTAAGAAAATAATGACGACTTCTGCAGATGCTTCCCTGGGAGAACCTACCGGTATTAAGAAACCAGCAGGTTTATCGCATGCCTTCAGTTGGCAGCATTAGAGCAACGCTAATCAAGTGTTGCCACGATGAACAAGAAGTTCAAATGGGGGGATATCCTATGAAACAAGGAGTTCCATCATCACCTTCCAATCCATTGATTGATCCTTTGGATTCCTATTATCTTTTGAATCCAAGTGGAGATCTTAGCAGCACACAGAGTGAATTTGAAAACTGGTTCAGAGATCAGGATTTTGAGGTACTTCTCTACTTTACTCCTTGAAGTAGAACAGTAAAAGAAAGAAACGCTTAGATTAAGTATCACATTTGCCTTTTCTGCACGTGCATGTATGTGAAAAATTCGTCTATAAATATACTCTACAAAAGTTATGCTTTTTATGTTTCTTCCATTTTTTCTGAATGATATAAGAGCCCTGTTATTTTTTATGAAATCAACTGAAAAATGAGGTATAGGTCTTTCCTTCAATGGGAGAAAAAATTAGCAAGTAGTAGTTTATTTTAGTGGAGACTGCAGTGGTTCTTAATCTTAGTTTGATTCATCTGATATAGACGTATCTTATAACTATGAAACAATTAGGACATAATCTTAGTTAACAGTAGCCAACTACCTTAGTCCCAAATTAATAGGATATGTTGCATGATTCCTCTGTATATATTTTGTCTATTAAGGTCCATTTAATATTTGGAATATTCACTATAGTTAAAACTAATTACAAGTTAGCTGTCAACATACACTGTGAACCTTTCTTTACTCGTACAAGTTAGCTATTATGTATGCTTTGCAGAGCTTGTCTAAACAGTGTACAAATAATCTCATTGCTCCCTTTAAAAAGCAATACTTATGCATATACACATAAGCTCATGAACTAAAAAAACATTGTGAATTTCATAGTAAATTTATCTCAGAACAATGTTATACAAAATAAAATTTAGTAGTACATAAAGTTCTCTACATGCTCTATCAGCATAAATATATGTGGGGTAAAAAGACTTCTAAAAAGCATAGGACTTGTAGTAATGCACTGACATTAGCTAAAATGTATTTACTACTAATTATTGTACACCAGTCATTTTTGTTCACTCTGCCTTATATGTAACTAAGTTTGCATGGATTCGAAGAGAATGTAGGTGAAATGATTGGTCATTTAATAAGAGTGAGCGTTATTATCTCATATGCAAAATCCAAGTGGTTCTAGCAATATTTCTGTGTAAAAATTGTGATATAGTATAAGATTATCAAGAGCAAAAGGTAATTACTGCGTTGTATATAGTAACAGTAATTAACAGATATACTTGAAGGAGCGTATTACTACAACATGATATTAATGTGGTATGTCACATGCCCTTTCCTAGGATATGTTAAACAAAAGCATTTTACTTCGTTGTGCAGGGGAAGTGTGGAACTGCACCAGCTGTAGAAGAATTAGCTGAGGCCTTGAAGAGTCATGATCTTTTTATTTATTTAGGCCATGGAAGCGGTACACTCAAATCTATTTATATTCATTATTGCCTACACACTCCTTTAGAAATAATATGTTGCTATGCTGGTATTTCAGGATCACAATATATCCCTGAGCATGAGGTGAAGAAACTAGAGAATTGCGCTGCTACTCTGCTTATGGGGTGCAGCAGTGGATCACTGTATCTGCATGGATGTTATGCTCCTCGAGGTGCTCCCCTGTGCTACCTATTTGCAGGTTCTCCAGTTATAATTGCTAATTTATGGGAAGTAACGGACAAGGATATCGACAGATTTGGAAAGAGCATGCTTGATGCTATATTGAGAGAAAGATCAAATGTTTCTTTTAGGTGTGATCAATGTGATACACTTTCAAATAAACTCGAGTCCTTAAAAATTAGTGATAGAAAAAGAATTGGAAGGGTAAACAAAGGGAAAGACACAACAGCTGATACGTGTAATATCAATATATCTACTAACCATTGTAGCCATAGACCAAAGATTGGATCATTCATGGGGCAAGCTCGAGAGGCATGCTTTCTTCCTTTTTTGATTGGAGCAGCCCCAGTTTGTTATGGTGTCCCCACAGGAATAATATGCAAAAAAGATTAGTAGTATTATGACATTGTGTGTATGATAATGTTACACTCTTATTCTTTATTGCTTGTACAATCACTTACCATTTTAATATATATTGTGTTCCCTTTCTAAAATCTGATAGAAGATAAGATGTTCGCATTATAGTTGTGGATGAGAACATTCAAAATTTTCTAGTTAGCATAGGTGCTTGAAATTTATCGTGAAGAGCTTTTTATATTGAGTTGTGCAAATTGAATTAATTTAATTTTAATGTCATTAATATCCAACTTCCTAGTGAAAAAATGCAGATGTAAGTCCACTTTTTTGAGAGAACCCGAATATATTGGATGGAAAACTGTGATCAGTTGTTATGTGGTGCTATGCAGTGCCAATCCAATTTCATTGAGTATGTTATTGCTGCTAAACAGATGAATCTTTTTTTTTGTTAGCCATCTTTTTGCTTTTGAATCTGTTTTAACCCATCCAAGCTGACAACGATCTTAGCAGCTTAAGGCATCCTAGAAAAATAGTCTCTTCCCATGTCCAACATTCAAAAACATTTAACCAATAACTCGTTGGGACTAACCTGGTTTACAGAAGAGAAACAACTCCAAATCTAAATTACATTCTAACAAAGATGAAACAGTAAAAAGTGAAGAAGAAATGAAAATGTACATGAGAAATTGCATTCATACAAGAATTGACAGATAAATGTTCAAAAAGACAGAATAAGGAAATTACAGACTAAAAATCAAAGTGAAACTGAACCTTCTTTGAGTGCTCGTCAATAATTCTGAGCCATCCTACAATCTACCATGTATCAAACATCAATCTGAGGCAGATGTGTATGAGAATGTTAGAGCACAGTTAAATCCTAAGACTACCTATAATTCTTATTTCTTTTTTCACAATTTCAAACATACACAAATTACACCTAGCTCCGACCTGCGTTGGCCTCTCTACGTCTTCGTCTCCTCCCAGAGCGACCCAAAAGGACCCTACCTTCACGACGAAGACGCCCAACTAGTGATATACCACTCTCATTATTATCATCCCCACTATTGTCACTGTCTCCATCAGAGTACTCAAAACCACCAATTGGGAGGTTTCGGTCAACTCCCCCAGCACCTCTATTCAAAGTGTCGCTTATGTCTCTTTCATGCCGCCTCATAACCCGATTTGACCCAATATTCCCTGCGGAACCAAAAGCCTGCAAAAACAGAAACACATTCATCAAGTTGCGATCTATGCCCACTCCAAAACCTTCATTCCCATTCATCATCTCATTCGCATCAAAACCCTCTTCATCATCTGAATCAAAACCATAGTGACTTCCTTCTATTACATAATCACCGAAAACCACAGCCCCTGGCATAGAAGAAGTTATTGTGCTGATAACATCATCCCTCTCTCGTTCCCTCTCAAGCCTTGTCCAGTTTTGTTCAAGAAGAGGATCTACCTCACGCGGCCTAGCACAAGGGTGCTCTGCCTTAACATGTTTTCGTATCTCCTTGTAGCTTCCAACAAACGAACAATCATTCTGCATGCAACTACGCTTTTTCGTATTTAGATATTCTCTTGCAGGTTCAACCACAGTCCATCCCTTAACCTGGCCTCTACATAGTGGGCAAGCAACTTCTGAGACCTCGCTTTTCTCGGAAGGCCAAGTAGAAAATGGGTCAGCAGTTGGAGTACCAGTAGCACCCTGCATAGGTTGATTATTATCTGGCAGTGTTGTTTTAGTGTAGGCTTTCTTGTACTGATCGAGGCAGTTTGAATAGCGCAAGCTAGTTCCACACATGTAGGGGCGGCAACCTTTGTCATGAGACGAACACAAAAGAAGCACAGCGTTATGGGGATATTCCATGCATACCGAACATGTTGCATCTTCCCAGTCTTTCTTCTCAAAGAGTTTGGAGCATTTCTTTCGGTGAACAAGTTCAGAATGGTTGGCAGATGGCAAAGCGTACGGAGTAGCCCTGCATCGTCGAGAACCATTCCTACGTCGTCCTGTGGTCCCTTTTGCCATTTCCTTAACAGATCTGCATGAATAGAAAGTAAAAAATTTAGCATAATTGCACTAGATTAAAAAGAGAGAGCAGTCACATACGATATCTGATTGACTGCTCAAAATATTCTTCCTAAATATTTTACCTTTCTTAGAAACAATAATATCCTTCCTATTTTACAATTCAATGCATAATAAAGAACAGAGATCTCAGGCAAAGATTTTACTACATGCAGCATACAGCAATAATAAACTCAGAGCGCAAAGTGTTGCTAAGAACATGAAAAACAGATCAAGCATATAACAAAGAGTCGAGTGTCTGCATCAATTTCTGGTATATCAAAGCATACAAAGGAAAGCATGAGGATAAGCAAGGAAAGAAAGTAGGATCAACTTTTTGTGAGAGAGTAACAGAGAAAACATTAAGAGGCATTAGATCCATCATTAAACTTAAGGATAAAGAGCCATATGCTAACAGAGAGATCATGCATTTGATTGATAATTAAATGTTACATCATATCAGTCAACTATGCCCTCAATCCCGAACTAGTTGGGTTAGCTATATGAATACTTCGCACCAATTAAACTCAAACTCTATTTGAAGTTAATATTCAGAGCATAGTCAAATTTTACAATGACTTGATTATCAAAAACAAAAGCAACTTAAGACTTATTCTTTCAGAAAATTCTGCGTCTGCATAACAAGTTAATTGCCCATAACACGTGGTTTAAGTAAAAATATCGGACATGCAATTCAGATAAAGTAATAATCTAGAACGCCAACTACATGAGAATGATTAGAGGTATCAAGAGCATAACCCCCTCGGTCTATTCTCCCTAATCAGAAAACAAGAGATGGCAAATACATTTAATTAAATTTGATCACAGAAGAGTGCAGATAGCGAAAAAGCTTAGGAGGTGAAATAAAGCACCCCAGCTGCTACCATCCTTCCTTCCCTGCCACTCTCTGCTTCTTTTTACTTTGTGGTCAGGACTCATCACTTTAAAACTCAAATCATACCATCAAGAAAGTGTAGTAAAGGGTTCAAACCAAGGGAAAAAAAACAGCTCCATGCCAAAAAGACAAACACAGCAGAAGACAGACCGAAGAACTTCCATTCACATCAGGAAGACAAATACAGACTTCCTCAACATGGACAGAAAGTCAATCCAACTCAACAAGGAATCGTCTCTAATGATATCTATTCCCCCACCCCACCCCCATACACTCTTTTGGAGCTTGTTATCCTAACCGTACCCCAAAATTTGTGGGGCTATAAGACTTTACAAACTTGTGGTCTTAAACATGTCATAACATTTGCTGGCTATAGAAAGTTCTCATTAACGTAACATGGAAATTTAAATCAAAATGTCCCCAAATTTAGGGAGGGGTCGTTCTTTTTAAATGGACGAAAGAGGAAATAGATTTCACTCTTCAGATAAATTAGAACAGAGAGAGCAGCTAATATGTATAAAATTTACATGTGCATGTCGAAAAGCGAAAATCTGATCAGTAATTATTGAAAAGTTAACAAGAGACACCCAAAATGTTCAACTCATTTGCTGCAACTCAATTACTCTTCGTCTTTAGGAAGAAAAAAATATTTCTACAACTTCTCAAGCAAATGTCCGCTCCCAACATATAATTGGAACTCTTAAAGCTACAGATCTGGTCACAAGTGAAGTGCCTTCGGATCCTAGCTCAAATACCACCAAGAAATCCCGAAACACCAAATCACCCACTGATCAAACAGTCTGATCAGTTGAATTATAACAATGATAATCAGACCACCATAAAAAGTAAGACCATATGAGGAGGAAAATAATGATGAATGTATAATTGGGGAATTCAAACACTGTTAAGAGCCATTGGAACACCTCTTATCAAATTTAAAAAGATCAG
>DF357494.1:62546-73405 GCA_000787875.1 Solanum virginianum
CACATCGAAATAATACCAATGATAAGACATCAAAAAGTGATTGCCCATACACATAAAGATCAAATTTTGCAATAGCTTAATGGCCTTAGGCAATTGTAATTCTGATAACCAACAAACACCAGCCAATTTGACCTCCATTGTTCTCCCGTATTCACAATGAAGAACCCAGTCGGTAAAACACCTCACAACAACAGATATTCAAACCCCAATAATGAAGACATATTCACATTACAGACACCATCAAGCTAAATTGATCAAAAAAGGAAAGGCAAAGACTCACACCTACCTCGAGGTTCGAGCGAATCTGGATCCAAAAAATGATAATGCTGAGCAGCAAAAAGAAAAAACTACACGTTAGCTATATATATAGAATTCAACTGCCCACCTATTTACCTACTACTAACGCAAAGGCAGGTGCAGAAAATGCATCCAACACAAGTAACAACGTGCCCCAGCAGAACTAAATCACGCTAGAATACAGATAACAAAAACGAATAAACTAATAGCAATAATTCAATAGCTCAGCACAACGAAAAAATTATTTAAATAACAAAAAAGAAAAAAACAAAGCCAAGCACATGACTTTCCTTGACCTTTTCTAATCACTCATCAATCTCAGATTCACCATTAATTTTATCCAATTATCAAATCCATCAATTGTCCCATTATCCCCTATATCCCACAATCACCAAACCTAAAAAAAAATCATAAAATAAACAAAAAATATAATTCTTACCGGAAAAAAAAATTGATTGATTTTGGAGTATGAATGAACGGGTAAAAAAGGAAGGAAGTTAAAAAGGTAAAAGGAGGGTTATAGAGAGAGAAAGCTAGGGTTTTCTCGTAAAAAGGAGAGAGATCTGAGAGGGAAATCAGTTCAGAAGGCGGGCATTGAAAATGAAAATAAACGAGAAGTTTGGGGATTTTTGCATTTGGAGGAGAGAGAAAATGAAAAGAGAAAAAGAAGAGAGAGAAACTTCATGGGATTCGTGGAGTCATTTCTACGCTACTCTTTTTCTCGTCTCGACGGCAGTTATGTGGCTATTCTCACGCGCGCCTTCGGCAATTGTATGCAGGTTCTTGAAATAATGAAATTATTTATTTCTCAATGGATGAGCAAAAATTAAAGTATAAATAATTTAAAAAATGAGAAAATTTCTTAGTATTTGCGATTTCTTGAAGGCAAATAATAGTGACAATTATAATTGCACGTAATTTTAAAAATTTTATTTTAAATGGTAATACAATCGTATACTTTAAATTGAATAGTAAATTTATAAAAAATATTCATAACTTGTTTTTCTTTCATATTATCAGAAGTTAAACAATTATAATTGCACATAATTTCAAAATTTTTATCAAAAAACATTCTCTTTCCATTTCAAATGGATATGGAATATTAATTAAGTTTTATTTGCACTTACATATTGTGACTCTTGATTGTTAATGATGATTAAGTCAATACAGTTATGAACGTGTTGAAGCAGTAATCACTTGAATATGTTAGAAAAATAGCGCACGAAGAAGAAGGATCAAAATTTTATTAAATTATGTATTTGTTGAGTTTATTTAATTTCTTACTTTAATAATTTGAATATATGTATCAAATTATATGGAGTATTTGTACCATCCCCTATACATAATCTTGTTTATTAAGCTCATTTTAAATTTTATGTCATTCTTTATATTTTAATTTTGCTTTTGCGAGAATATAGAAATGATTAAATTATTTAGTAAAGAATATTTTAAAAAATTAAGATATGATTCATTTTATTTAACACAAATAGAAGGCAATTTTGCATTTTGTTTGTTGGTGGAGAGTGAAGGTCACACGTGATGAGTAGTTAGATGATTGGGTGTTTGCATTTGTTTGAGACGTGAGGTGCTTCATCAAGCATTGGGAATCGTGACTGCTAGGCTAAATAACACGTCACCTTTAATTTTTTCGGAGGGTACTAAAGCATATTCCTATTTTATTTATGTTTTTTCACATTTTTCGAAAATATTTCAGATGAAATTTACAATTTTAAATAGTACACCTATGGATAATATTTTTTGAATAAGCTTGTGGTGATAAGAGAAACAAAATTAACATAAAAAAAACTGTCCATGTCCCTAAGTATTAGAAAATCAATTCTTTATACTCCGTCTATCCCATTTTTCATTTTATAAAATTATTTATAGTCACATAATATTTAAAAATTATTTTAAATCATAATTTTTTATAACAGAATATTTAGATATTATATCTAATTAAATAGTGTCACATGAAATGAGAAGTATACATTATTCATTTAACAAAATTATAAAAAAAATTATTTCTATTAATATATTTTGAAAATAGGTTATTCTATCTCCATAAAATAGTGATACCAACAAAATCTGCATACATTTTAATCCTTTAAAATCTTACTTTGTGAAATTTCATCGAATATATTATTACTTCTCTGTTGATATGGCTATAAAATAAAGTTTATATTTGATCTTCAAATGATAATGCACAAAATATTGTGATGTAATAGTGGAAGATGATCGTATATTTTCCAACAAACAATTCCATGATAGAAAATTAGAAGTTTGAAAAAAGAAAAGACACTTCCATATTTGATTATTTTTTAATTATGCACACCTAAAATAAATTTTGACAAATTAAACAAAAAAAAGGAAGATCAATAACTATTCGAGGTGGCCAAGTAATTTAGACTTGAGACTTTCATATTGGAAGTCTCAAATTTGCCTTCTGATGGAGCTCATCGCATTGGACTTTTCTGGTGCGGGTTACCTATTCTATGTGACTTGCGAGCTATTGCATAGAAATAGGGGTATGTACACTCAAAAAGTAGCGTAGATTCCCCTTGTTTACACTCAAAAAGTAGCGTAAATTTCCCTTGTTATAAAAAAAATAAAAAGAAGAAAGATCACCAATATGTTATTTGTGATTGTTCCTATGCATTTGGAGATTATTTCATTGTCAAATAGAAAGCCATTCTATTTTGTTCAACTTAGGCACAATATGGCAAAACATTAACATCAAAAGTTATGCTATATAGTAATATAATTTCTTAATTCAACAAAACATTGATATGATCTTTTGCTTTTTCTATAGACTTTTTTATCTAATCATCTAGTATCCAAAATTTATTGATCTGATTAATTTATATATAAATCATAAAAAAATAATTTAAGAATAAACGTCTTTCATTAAAAATTTCTATCGGGTCTCATTTCACATTTTATTTTAATTTTCTCGTATCAACTAGACCATTCTAGTCCCAAGGTCCAGCTTATCTGGAAAAACTTGTTTCAACTAAAAATTAAAATTTAATTGTTAATGTAGATTGTAGAATGGTTGGGAGAAATAAAGAAAAAATAGGGTCTAGAATTCTAGAGTTTTCCTACTTAAGTAGGATTATTTATTACTTTCTCATAGGCAAGAAGTATATAACAATAGTGAGCTTACATTTGCCCATAAATTTTGAATTTTTTGAAATTTTATTTTTAAATATTTGTTCAGTTATACATTTGATTAGATTTTTAAATTATTTTAAGTCAAATTTTGATGCTTTTATCCACAAAACTTCAAAAATATTTCAAGTAAAATGCATGTAAAATCACAACTTAAAAATATCAATTTTTAAATTTTTACTTCAAAAATTACGTTGGAAAGCTAATTATGAGATGTATTTACTATTCCTTTCTATATAGAGCTACCATATTGGAATTAGAAATTTCATCAGTGAAACATTATGATAGTGACTTACAAGAATTAAAAGGTGACTATTTATTTGTGAACAATTTTGAATGTACAAGATAAACAACAACAAAATACAGATGTATATTAGTTTAATCAACCATATATAATTATGAATTTACAAGTAATACCTAATGTGATGGATCACGTACGCTTTACATTGCGTAATCGAGAAGAATTATGTATTTATTATCTGCGAGATTGTGCAGGTAAATATTAGTAATAATCAAGAAAAAAAAAGTTGAGCTTTAATTGATTATATATGCCAAGCCAAAAAGAAATACACAGAAATGTGTAACTTTTAAGAACTAATGAAGGCAGGATTAGCTTTGTTCCATCTGTTGTGGGTTAATCTGTAAACTCTCTCACGTGAAACTACGCAGGTTTACAGATGAGGGATTGAATGGATCACCACCCCCTATATTAAAGCATATAATTTAGGTCACATGCCCATGTTAGTAGACTAGCCTGTCACAATCCTAATCCTTCTCTTTAGAGGAATAAAATTACATCATCAATTCACATGAACTTCGCTTTCATCTTTAAGTAATCGCAGCCAACCACGGAGGAAAAAAGAAATAGAATCTACAAAAGTATAAAGCTGGCCAAATCATTTGCCAATACAAAAGAAAAAGCAACTAAAGAGGATGGAGCGGGCTGAAATCTTCTTTTCCCTAAATATATAGAAGAAAGTGTTAAAGAAAAATAAGTAGTTAAAAGTAACAGCCATAGATATCACAGCATAGTTCAAAAAGGAAAATCGAAAAGAAAATATAAGCGCCATGGAAGCGGCATGAGGGAGTAGAGGGGCAAATAGAACAAGCATATTTTTAGACTCTCCTACTTGATGTTACAAATACCCTCCTAAGGGCTATATCAGTATCCTAGGGACCTTTGGGGGCATCATCTGCAGGCAGGTCATCTTCATCATGGTAGATGTTTTCAGCCATCTGCCAGATTTGTAGTATATTATCCTCAGCAACACTAGCGACGACCCAATCTTCACATGGGTTCCATGAGAAGTCTGAAATTTTACTTGTATGACCACCATGAATAAAGAGCAACTCTGGTGGTCCATCTTCTGCATCTTCTGGAGTTTGCTCTTCATCAATCCTAAACCAAATTAAAAAGTAAAATTTCAGGTTTACTGCTGCATGCAGATCTCAAAGGGAACATTACAAATATACACCTCTAATGATTCTTGTGAATCGTCTAAAAATACCATGTAACACACCCTCCAGCCTAGACATTAAATGTATCACTGAGCAGAAATGTTTTTTTTTACACAAGAAAATATCATTGGTTAAACTAGTTTTTTCTGTAGTTCTGTCTAAACTACATAATTTCAAATCCTCAATGCAATGACATTAATGTTGAAGCCAACTTCTATACAACAAGTTCTCAGAAAGCAAAAAACAATGGAATGGATACCCCACAATTCAGTGAGTAAGTGCAAATGTTCACATGTTGAACTTCCCAGATTCTGAGACTTGGATCAGAAACTCAGATTCTGACCACATGATAATACAATTGTACATCTGGATTATCATGTGCACAGATCAACATGAAACTTCAATTCTACACATGCCAGTACTCAGTAGAACATATGATGTAGTCATTTTCACATGCTAGGACAATTCAGTACAATATTGACTCAAACACACAACAGGATGAGCCTATTTCAAAGTTCCAAATCCATATAGTTGAACATGGTGACAAAGTTGCAACCTATTAAGTGAAGTGCCAAAATATTAATCTAGGACTAAAAGATGTTTTTCCAAATAAATGGAATTGATCGAATACTAATGAGCAGAAGCAGACAATGAAATGGCACAGCTAGTTATGCCCACTTTTGTCTCTGGTGGTTTTTTAAGGAGCACAGGGGCTTGACGTTATGTGGAAGAAGAGAGAAGGAATAGGGATACTAGATCCCAACGCTGGGTGAACAATAGCTGGCAAAATAAGGTAGGTGTTAATGCATAACGAATAACTAAAATTCAAAACACCAAAGAGTTGCACAGAATAAAAGCACCCACTGGACTGACAGAACATTCACTCTGATATTATGAAAAAACTAGTAGGGATAGTTGGAAGAGTAACCTGCTGAGATCCCAAACCATGAGTCTCCTACCAAGGCAACAAGAAGCTAAGATAGTTTCATTCTTCGGGTTCCACCCAACCTGGAAAACTTCCTCCCTGTAGAAAAGTTAAGAAGGAAATTAATGATGAGCAACTGTAAATGCAGATTGTACAAACTTTTACGATACCCTTCAAACTTTTCTATAATACTATATTACATGAATGATGAGGGAGCCAACATTTTCCCCATTAGTATATCATATATGTAAGGAAGATATCTTACTTGTGACAATCCAAAGTATGAAGTGCAGTAGAAATCTTGCGTAGATCAAATAATTTGACTGTCTTGTCTGTGGACCCTGTTGCTACAACCCATTCGTTAAAGGGGTTGAAAGCTAAGCAATTAACCTGATCAAAAGAGAAAGGATGTCAACCATGCAGAATCATGTACACATACATGCTTGTTGAAGAATACTAAAATCTACTTAATTGCACTAAAAAATGTTTTTCGTCTAATAGGCAATGTGCAGTAATGATCATCCGTTTAATATTTTGTACATCTAACAATCAGCATAGAATAGGGAAGGCGAGACCTTCTCCTTGATTTACTTCACAAACATAGAGAAGCAATCAAAATCCAATATCTATTAAACAGTTTATATGTTAGTTCAAAGAATATTTGAACTATAGCATGCACCTAAAGTCAACACAACAGAGTGGAAAAAAGCATATAATAGGATTCATTTCAGGGTGTTATGTGAAAACTAAATCAACTGATTCTATAGTGTGCTAGGTGGAGAAGGAGATATAGAGCTAATGGACTAACATGAAGAGGCACCACACTGCACAACAAAACAAAAATTCATCCAACATGAACATCGAATTATAGTTTTCACACACAGCAATATCACTTGTTTGCGCATTCCGATATTGTAAATTCACAAATATAAATAAAAAAGTAAGGGTAAAACTTGGAAAACACACATTCTAGTTTCAAGAGAAACTGTAATTATTTTGTAAGCACAAGATTCTCACATTCCATGCAAGAAAATCAAAAAGACTGCCAGCCAATTATGTTAAAAAGATATATCCAAGTGGCTCCTCCAACAGTTAAAAGGAAAGCACTATTAACTACATAAACATGGAAAAGTCCAACTAAGAAGTCTAAGCAGCACCTCGCTTTGATGTGCGACTACAGATTGTATAGGCTTGGACACTGATGGAGTTCGCAAATCCCATACGTGCAGATACTGATCATCCCCAACCGAGCCAAATAAATACTCGTGCCTCAGATGCCAAGCTACATCCTCGACAACACCTTCATGAACCTATATATTTTAGAATAAACCAAGAAAGGTCAACAAAAGCTTAATGGGAAAATAATCTGAGAGACAAGATTCTTGTCCAGATTACACAGACTGAGGATTCAGGCAGCAAATAGTAGATATAATGCGGTTAAAATTATCCTTTGAGGTAAAAGTGAGAACACTATTGAAGTTTCAGTTTGCCTTTTGTAACTTGATAGTAATAAAGAAAACTCATGCTGTTCTTTTTTTACTTCAAGGTGCCTGGGGATGTTTGCTGGAACAGAAAGCATGCAAGTTCTTCATATATCAATTATAGTTGTTTGCACTAGATAAAACTACAAGCAGTGAGCAGGTGTAACAAATTGATGAGGATATACAGTGTAACAAGACAGTATCCAGTGCAGACTCATCAAAAAATACAAGGCAAACCTTAAATATCTGCATAGCCTCTAGAGCCTTATTTTTGGGAGTGGCATTAATGTCCCATAAACATATCTGTGCGTCATCTGAACCACTCAATAAATGACCCTGCTTAAATTGACTCCACGACAAACCATAGCCCTCTGTGCTGTGGCCTCTTAACCTCAAATCTGGATTGCATGCACCATCTAGTGGAGGCTTAGATGGATGTTTACTGTAGTCAAAAACATATACTTCAGCACTAACTGTCTTAGTTGCGATGATAAATGGGTTTTGGGGCATATATCGAGCCCGATTAACCTCTCCATCATGATTTATTTGCTGGATTATTTGTACCTGAAAGAGTAATATTTATCATTAAACATAAGACACTCAATGCTGAAACAGAGACAAAAGTTCAGTCTGATGTTATGGGAACATAATAGTACAGGAAAAAATTATGGGAATGAGGCTTCAAGGTGATAATGGCACTGATAGACCATTTTAAAAATCTTTGGTTAGGGAATAAGATTTTACGGTTCCATGCCATCAGGCATTATCATTAATAGAAGAATTCATTATCAACTTTCCACTAAATCTATACGTCAATAATACCTTTTATAACATTAACATCACTTTATACAAAAAGGAGATAAGTCATAAATGGTGCTCATATAAGCTTTTCGAAGTTCCTTAGCTCGCTATTCAAAACTTCGTCAATTTTCTCCTGCAACAATGTTGTTTCCAATCATCTTCGCTTTCGATTGAGTGGAGCAACTTCACCAATAGCAGTGTTTTGAACGGCGAAAGGCGATAAGGGTCCGCCTCGCCACAAGGCGAAACGAGTGGAAAGGCGCTTGCCTTTTGAAATACAGCGTCAATTAATACCAAAAAATTAAAATATTTAATTGCATATATAAATAATTAAAATCTCAATCTCTATATCATATTAGCAAATATTTCAATTCAAAAACTAAAAATAGATAGTAGATACTACAAGTCTAGAACTTGAATGAGGAAAAAACAAACAAAAGTCAAAACAGAGAGAAATATAACAGAGGTACAAGTAACTATGTAGTTTGAAGAAAAAAAAAGAAGTAAAAAAAACACAGGAAGAAGAAATCTCAAGAAGAAAAGAAGGGGAAACAAAGAAATACGTATTGGTTGGACTTTGGAGTCCTCGAAAAAGTTTGACTGGTCGCGGGAGAAGTCTAGTTGGGTCATCTGGTTGGAGTCGAAGTCGAAGTCTAAGTGTAAGAGTACAATTGTGCAAATTTGGGAAGAAAACCATAAAATTATCTTTTAACTTTTACAAACCCTAAAATGGTCCCCTTTTTAAAAAATATACAAAATGCCTTTCTTGATCTCGCCATTGTCGCTATAACGTCGCCTTTTGAAGATCGCCTCGCCGTAAAGGTAAAAGGCGATCAAGGGTCACCTCGCCTCGTCTCTCGCCATTGGCGACAAAGCAATCGCCTTTCACAACACTAACCAATAGTTTTATAACTCTAACCAAATCAGGAAGCATTGGCTATTTGTTACTAGTCATTTCACCTAAGCTACCAGAAAACCATTACTGAGTTGGGCTCCAAGCATCACTGTCAATAGATAATATAACAGCCTCAAGTATTCTTTCAGAAGAGAACATTTCAACAAAATCAGGACTCAGAAGGAAGCAAAAGAACGATAAAAACTCAAACTTCAATAAGAATGTGCCAGATAAAGAGTTCACTCAGCCCGAAGGGATTGGCCTGTTAGGTGCCACAGTGATTCAGAAAATATTGTGCTAATTATGCTGGGTCCTTTTTTCTCCTTTGTTGATTTATTAATGAGTTTTTAATTTTACCTTAAGCAGAATCCAGGAATTGAAATGACAACTTTCAATTCACTACGGCCTAATAAATATGATGCAAAGGAGAACACTTTGAGCCAAGGATCTATAAGAAACAAACTCTGCTTCCCACAAGGTAGGGGTAAGTCCCTGTACACACTGACATCTGGAACTGCACCGGGAATAGTGTTGTTGATAAAACATTAAACAATATAATATATAACATAATCACAAACTATCAAAATTCAAGAGATTCTTAAACAGGCAGCCCTAGAACAACTAAACTCCAGTACAAAACGAGTAAATCTGAGACCTTCAGACTGAAATTGGCCAGGAAAAAAATGTAATAACAAAGAATCCAAAAACATCCAGAAAGCATAAAATGAAAACCGACATAAAACAGACAAACAAAGCACAAAAACAGAAGAGATTTAAACCTTGCCATTGGCACAACCAAATCCGCCAAATTCAGACCGATCATCATCGTAATGCCGGGCATCATTCTCAGCATCCTCAAGAGGAAGCTGAACCTGAGCAAGCATGAGATAGTTAGGCTCATTTTCCGATGTATGAGTCCCCAGAATCATCTTCTGAACGGAATAATCCTTTCCCGACGGCTCTTCCCGGTCCGGTAACCATTCTACGGTGAGCGAAGGCCATTCAAGCGCGTGAGTAATAACCAGATCGTAAAGAAACGGCGTATTCTTCTTCCAAATCTTGTACTCCTCGTTTATCAACCTCTCCTCAATTTCACCCCTCATCTCATCCTCGTCTTTCCCCATTGCACAATTTCAACGATGGCCTTCGGATTTTTCTTCTCCTAATTTTTCTTCTCCTATTTTGAGAGGGTGAGGGTGAGGGTTTTGGGGATTTTCACGAGGGTTCGTAGTAAATTGGAGGGAACGGTATTTTTCAGTGGATTTTCTTTTTTTTTTCTTTTTTGCGGGATGGTGGATATCTAAAGGGGTTTTATAACGACGAGCTTGGGCTTGTGTGACCCGAATTACGAGTCATTCGGATTTACAAGTATCTTTACACAAATAGTCGCATGAATTGAGTATTTATCTTCTAGCCAATAGTATATAATTCCAATTCTAATTACTTTTATACGGAGGCACGATATAATATAATATTAACAAGTAAAAAAATATTTAAAAAATAAATTAATACAATTAAAAGACATATATATTGACATTATTTATGTTTAGTCGTTAAATTTTTCCTTAAACTTGTATGAATGAGTAATGAACATGTTGATATATAACCTTCATTAAGTAAATAATTAGATATTCGAGGAATATCGAATACTAAACAGTGTTAATGTCTCACATCCATCTCAAAATCAAATAATGTAATTCTAAAATTTTATTTTCAAATATTATACCAAATATCAATTATCAAATTACTAAAAATTTTTGTTTGATTTGATTCAGTAATTTAAATTTTGATATTTGTATGCGCAAACTCTATAGGACACGATCTTGGATAAGAA
>DF357494.1:73840-90022 GCA_000787875.1 Solanum virginianum
GATCGATAGTTTTTTTACCTAATAATAAATAATAAATTTGTCTACATTTTATTTTTCTTAAAATTATTTTTTATTGTGTATATTATTATTGTCGACTTGTTGTAGTTATTATAATAGTAATACCATAAAATAAAATTGTGTATGCCATTGTTATCGTAGTTATAATAATACACTACTATCGTGTATTATTTAAATTCATGAAAAATATGAAAAAGACGGCATATTTCATAATTCCAGTAGATTTTGGCGCGCTGTTCAAAATTCGTCCAAACGAAGGGAACCACATTTCTCAATTGCAAAGCGGGAACTGAAAATCCTTTAACGATAGAGATGAACAGCAGCATCTTCCACAGTTTCCGGCAATGCGAGGCGCGGGACGCCACCGTACGAACTCAGTTGTGCCGGATCGGCGACATCCACTGCCAATTCCGACCACGAAAGATCCATGGCAATTTCTCTCCACAGGCGGCCGTGATTCCGACGCAAGCTTCGCCAGTAGCCGGCCGTCATCTATTGGTGTAAAGTCCCGGTCCTCAGCTATCCCCATCTCCGACCGCTCCTATCAACTCTCTGTTATGTGCAACGGCTGGAAACGCCCCCAAAAAAGAATGTGTTGGGTAAGGATTGATAGTTGTAGAACTTTTTATAATTGAAATTATAGTAGGCGTTGACTTATCACGCCTCATCAGCTGAATTTTGAATTTCTTGTTTTGCCTCCTTCAGCGTGTAAAATAACTGATCAGTTTTATCAGCCTCTTTGCTTTAACCATGCAACTTTAGTGTTTCTTTTTCCTCTTGCATGCATGTGTGTCATTGCACGGGTGAGAATTTTTGGCCTTTCAGAAGCTGGATTTGAAAATTAAATAAGGTACTGTTATCCTTATTGGCAAATTATTACTTTAAGGACTATCGGCTTGACTAATTTTTTTTGTTAATTCATTTGGGATATACAACAGTGTCTTGGAGGCTTAGCTTGCTTGTTTATAATTCCTATAACATGATTTTATGAGGCTGAGACACCAATACAATATGTTTCCAGATAAACACAAGGCTATAAATTTAGCAGGTTTCTGTAATCGTTGTACTCATAGTCATGGCCATCTAACAGCCTTGAAGCCTAACATGACTGTTACCAAAGGTTTTTATGATTGATGTCAGTTGGAGGCTCAGTTGGATTTGGTAAAGAAGGCAAGACAGGATTTTCCACGTCTAGCTGTGCAAGAGAAGCCAGAAAGATAGTTGGAGGAAGTTGAAACATAGACTCGGAAGTTGGAACAGGTTGAAAGAGCGGCGACGGACTTTCTGAAGGTGAAGTTATTTGCAATATAGACAAGAACTATACTGTAATGCATGACTTCTAAATGTCCCCTATGAATGTTAGCTTGTGGGGGTTATACTTGTGTTATATGCATAATCTTGACTCTCATTGACTTGTCTTTACTTTCACAAAGGCATCAAAGGCCAAACTGCATGAAACAATAGCAGAGACTGAAGAAGAGGTGCAAATTTGTGCTCGTGAACTCTTTGCCATTGTTGATGGAATTTCAAAATATAAAGAGTACATCTCATAAAAAGTTGCCATGATGAAGAATGATCTCGCAGAAACTGCTGGGGTCAAAAAAGATATGCATAAAGTGGGTTTACCTGGATCTGATGCAAGCTGCTGATAGTAACAATTAGAGTCACATAGTTATCTTAGTTCTATTAGTTGCACAGCTCATTTTTGAAAAGAAAAGAATTAAGTTACAATTCTTTATGCACATAACTTTCTCATCCACTCAAATTCTGATGGAGGATGAAAAATACAATTTACCAAATAACTGAGCTGGACAATGTTTCTTTAGCCAGACACCAACTATTAGGCGCGCATTGGGCAGCATTTGGTGGAAATGCATTGGCGAGGGAATGCAGAAATCTCTCATTTGGAAGTGCAGGATAGGCTTTGGCCATGGAAGTAGAGCACTAACAGAATCCAAATGTGAAGGGAGAAGCGAGCAAAAGGATAACAATTTCTCTATGCTATCCATGTACATAAGTTGAACTCATTTTATACGAGCTGCTTTTGTTGGAAAATTCAAGTGTTACCCATCACATAAGTGCAAGTCAAACTCAAATGTGAGCCAGCTCTTTTGGTGGAAAGTTCAGGTAGTAAGCACTGAAATTTGGTCATGTACTGTAGAGAAAGTAGTAATAATACGAACCTCAATCAACAAACCAGTCACCCCCCCTTTCAAACTGGACTTGCAAACATTCGTAATCTTTTATGGTGATTTTCCATCATACCAGGAAGCTCGGAGATCTTGCCAAGCACAGTTACTTCATCTTCCATCAGATAAAGTCAACTATGAAATTTAACAATACCACATGTTACACATCTTACATAACTGGAAAAAACAGCAAAAGCATTTCTAACTCCAATCATTGTCCTTCGTTGTACCAAACAAAACCATTTTTGTGGTATTTACAATTTCCCTTTTAAGATTATTATCTTTTCACTAAAATTTACTGTTCTAAGGAACACAACCGCTCACGTCCAAATATTTACTGTTCTAAGGAACACAACCAGGCACAAGTGCAAGGGTATGAACTTTGTTGCTCAATCTACTTACAACTTCCCCATGACCCTTCTGCATTCAACCGCTCACGTCCAAATATTTGCAATTTTCAGTTGATAGACTTCTTAGATGCTCCACAAATCAATCCCCTGTACAAGCATCTCATCTAAAATTGATTCTTGACTTGCACGGCCTTCAAAGCATCAGGCATTGAACTTAAGAGTACACCGTAGTACACTGCATACCATGTCAATGCAAGCGTGAATTCTAGGCAGATTTTAAAAGGAAAGGAAAAAGAAAAAACTAAATACAAGAGAAGCATATAGTAGACCTTAAACTTCCCCCTTAAATGATTACTTATCCTACGGGTGACAGTTATGAATTAATTGTGCACTTCTTCTAAGTCTCAAGGTAACTTGTGACTCGCAAGCTGTGAGATTGAAGAAGCAAAAGCAAAAACGTTTCTCTTTCCTTATAAGCCCATTTTATAAAGAAGCCAGAATTTTTAATGCTACCAAAAAGGCAATTTCAGTCCTTTCAGGGAAATCCTACATGAGACTTCATTTCTTTCTGAATTTTTGGAAAGGAGGACAAACTATTGGATACTCCCTATACCTTGACAGATGTAGACGACATTTTACCTCAGTACAATTGACAACAGAATTATGACGGACTTGAGAAATTTGATTGTGACTTCATAACGAATGGATGTTCCAGTAGCTGAGCTGCAGTTGGCCGATCATTTGGATTAACTTGCAAACAACTTTTTATAAAATCCTGAGCTTCTGTCGATAAGGTATCTGATATAGGAGGACGTTCACCTCTGCCTATCCTGAACAGTGCTTGCATCTGTCACACAAAACAAAGATGAATCGTGTATTAAAGCCTGAGAAAACTAGAGCTTCTCTAAGCCATAAACCATGTATTATTTCTAGTCATGAAGTTCCATTGTTTTGAGTAACATCTAAGACCATAAAGAATGTCTTCCATTTGGCAAAAAGGAATAGGTCATTCAGGACTCATATTGTTGTAATATTTAGTATGCTTACCAGTACTACTACTAAGAAGACCTTTCCCAAGAATATAAAAAGTCTTAAACTAGTTATGCAATGTCATGCAACAACAATTGCCCATGCAAATAGAAGAATATTTTCAGAAAAATTTACAGTGGTGTTAAAAGAGAGGACATAAACTAACATACAAGCAGTTGTCAAATACTAGATCATGAATGCAAATTTCTTGAAAAATATATTTTTCACTAAAGCTTTGTTGCATTTGAGTTCATACTAATCTATTATTTCACTTTAGACTACAAATATCAGATGATTCATACTTTAAATAAGTAGGAGATTAACTGTAGAATCTGGTGAAGTCATTCTCATACTCCAACTCGAGTAAAAACACACGTCATAAAACTAAGTGTTGCAATTTCCATAGAGAAAATTCAATCTTTGAGATATAAAATACCCCTTCCAAGTGAGAATAAGGAATTTGGCCAGTTAACATCTCTAAGACAGTGCAACCCAGACTCCATATATCAGCAGGAGTTCCATATCCATTGTTCTTCCGATTAACAACCTGAAATAGCTCCAAGACAAATTTATGAGCCAACCCTGTAAAATATCTTGATCCCATCTAGTCTTTGCTATTTTACTAACACTCAAAAATAAGAAAAAGATGCAAATAGATTATGGCAAAGAGTAAATACGATCACAATATGGTCACCTGGAAATCATTCAAAATATTGCAAACTGAATGGATGAAGTAAACGACAAAATTTCCTAGGCAGGATTAACCAGAGGTATTATGCTTTCACCAACAGATATTTCCTTCAGCAAAATATATGGAACTCTACTCCTAAATTGTCACATTGTGTCTCATGAGCTACATAAATTGCACAAGCAACTTTAGCCAAGCTATTGTGACATGCATCAACACCTAACAAAACCTTTACAGCGCGAATTAAATGGATCAATAGTATATGTCAACGCAGCACGAAAATTAGAAAGGAAAAGAAACCCCTGAGTGAGACTCTATAGCAGCAACAATGCCTCAATGCAAGATAATTGGGTCAGCCATGTGAATCCTCACTAACCATGTCATTCCAATAAGATTCATAGCACTCCAATGTATGAAAACTTAGTTAACTAACCAAAAGTTTTCTGCTATTTCTATTCTTTGCCAAACAAATTGCTAATAGAATTAGAAGACTCCTATTGAACTAGACCTTACTCACAACTAATTGTAATGCCTATATGGATCATTTTTTCCTATATGAGCTATTTTACACTAACTCTGCATACAAGTGAGGTCCCGATTTATTTTATTTTTTTAAAAATGACTGAAATTGTATTCGCTTCTTTTTCCATGACTCGAATCACTTATAGGCATCGCATCTATGGTCTGCAGGTTTGGGGGTTGAGAGAGTAGGAATCAGACTTCCAAGTTTGAAAAACTGTAATGCAGAAGACAAACCTCTGGGGCCATCCAGAATGGAGTTCCTTTGCAAGACTTGATGTTATTCAATTGTGTTGCCTGTAAAGAAATTAACAAGTTAATAGAATAGAGGAACTAGTTTTAATTTGTTCCAAAGGACAAATTATTACGTGTTGAAATGAACCAGGGTGAATAGAATTGGAACAGATGTGGACAATTCATATAGCCAACCCCAGCTAGTTTCATATTATGGCTTAGTTGATCGATGTAAGACCAAGAAGGAAAAAACTACAGAATGCACAACCATCTCACCTTTGCCAGTCCGAAATCTGCAAGCTTCACCGAACCACTAACATCCACTAGTATATTGGCACACTTAATGTCCCTTCAAGAAGAGCATAAACAAAAGTCTTAGAAAGAAAATGTTTCCATGACATCATGTAAAATGTACTCAGAGACTTTCCAGATTCTCAATAAAGTCAAACAGATATTATAGTGTCACAGAAAAGTCTCTTGACCACGCTGCCTATAACAGGACAATATGGCGAGCAAACAGCTAACTAATCCTCTTTCCCCCTACCACCCTCTTTTTTTTACAGAAGCCATAACACTAGCACCACTTATTTGACAACTCCTAATTAGAGTTCTTTGCACATACAGAGGACTGAATCTTTCCATACACATCAAGGACCACAGTTTAGTGAGCTTATATAGGCACATTGCATAAACCTTCCAAGAGTTACCCAATGACCCATGAGCATATTTATTTGGTCCTTGTCCAACCATATTGAAAAAGGTAAGGAGTCCCCTTCTTTGTTTGGTTTCCAAAGAATGAGTCGGGACTTCAACGATAGTGATGTGATCATGAAGAAGTCTTTCCATCTCTAATGCAAATTCTAGTTCCGCCTCCTCATCTTTCAATCCGGATTCTCATATGGGAAGTTAGTGAGAATGAACATGACAAGCTTTTATTGCATTACTTAATTAAAGGAAAAACTTCAAACATATTTTTCTCAATCTTGTGGCCATTTCCACTTGAAATTATATCAACAAGAACAATGCTCTGTGCATGTGAGCATCACTATTTATCATGTCAAGATGAAATTCTGGTTTATTTCGAAGGTCATAAAATGAAAACCAGGCATACATTCGTGAGAGAGAAGGATTAATTCATGTTTGGGTCAAGGGGACAAGTCAGGATAGAATGGTTCACGAAGTCATGCCTTGTCCAGTTTCTTGGATAAGAGCTCCCTGCTACAAGAAAAGAGCAACAACACCGCTTTTATTTTTTTCCAAGGAAAATCAATAAAATGCATATTAATCACAAGTTTTTTCCCCAAAATTTTAAAGAGTAAAGCAAGTTACTGCTCTTCCATGCTTTTTGAGTAAGCATTCTGGTGCTAGAGCAGAACAAGCAATAGAAAAAGCACAGAGAATGTGAATGCAGAAGAACTCAAAATAGGTATCTACCACTACAAGACTGACATTCTTTCTTCATAGGCTTAGCCTCGTTTGTTTGAATTTAATGGATATTCAAGGTCTGGATTTGAATAGTTCATACCTTAGGACATTTAATGCATTTGTTTACATTAAGATTAAACGCTTATAAGTCTAATAGCTCTTAATCATTAAGATCTTGAATAAAGTTTTAATACCATTAAGAGGTATTTTTGTATTGATGATTTTCATCCCCACTCTGTTCACAACCACACCACCTCTGCCACCAGGCACAAACACCAACACCCTTTGCCATCACAACCACCATCTTTACCAACAACTACTATCTGCCACACCTACCATCTTCATCATTATAATTATATCCATCACTTCAGACACAAGTATCAACCACTACCACCATTGCAACTAATCCCAACTATTAACCACATCCACCATCACAACAACCACCAACACCATCATCAACCACCACACATTCTTAAACCACCAACACCGTTAAGTACTATCACCAACCAACTCAACCACCACCACCAGCCACCATCATTGCACCAATCACTACAACACCAACCATCTCCATCATCATAACCATCACCACCACCATAGCATCAACCACCCCCACCATAAACCATGCCTAACGAACAATACAAACAACAACATTCCTAGGGAGATCTCACTAAATGGGGTCTGGGAAAGTAGAGTATACGCTGACCTTATCGCTACCTCATGGAGACAAATAATTACTTAAAGCTATTATATTTATACTTTCTCATTTTTAATTACTTTCTATGTTTCAATTTATTTGTCTAGTTTGACTCGACATGAAGTTTTAAAAAGTATAAAGACATTTAAATCTAGTGGTCTTAAATTAAAATATGTCAAATTTACTAAAATGCCCTTTAATCTCGTGGTCTTAAATATGCTATGTGGAAAATTAGATTTAAAGAGTTGCAAAAAAAAAGGAAAGACGCATTCTTTTGAAACAGACCAAAAGGGAAGTAAGACAAACAAATTGAAACGGAAGGAATAAAGACAAATAAATTAGAATGGGAGGAGTACTTTCCTATTTGAATTATATATTTATTCAGTTGAAAACTAAAAAAATAATGCACATTCAAATGTTGAAAAACAAGCAGTATTAACCATTCGGGGGTCGTTTGGTACAAAGATCAATAATGCGGAAATCAGCAACGCATGGATAGTAACACAGAGATTAGTAATGCAGGGATAATTTTTTTTATCTAGTGTTTGGTTGATTGCTTCTCGTTTAATCTTGTGGTTGGTTTAAAATTTTACAAAAAGCTTCTTTCCAATTATACCCTTGAATTATATGAGATTTTCTATTTCATGTAATTGGGTCAAGGTAGATAATTGTCGCAAATTTTTTTTTTTTTTTTGGGTGGCTTTCTAACTAGCTTGGAGAAAGACCAATTTTGTTGCCATGTTTTACACATAGAAATTGCAAGTTGTAGTTTTAAATGGAGTTAATATCTTAAAACAGGTCCTCAGTGTCCAAATCTAGAGACAACATCTTAATCCTTCACATGTCTTGATGCAAACAAATGGAGCCTTAATGAAATTCAGAAAACATTGGATTCAGCCTCTTCACATGCAAATAGCGATAGATTTGTAGTTCGATGATATCAAATCAAGATATTTGTTAGCAATAAATGCTCACAGAGTATCCACTCAGAATCAAAATCATTTACTTAGAAACATGAAGACAACTAAACGATCTTCTAGTGATGGAGAGATAAGTTCCACATGCACACACCTTCAACAAAATCAAGACATTACTCCCATCGATTCAAGAGAAGACAAACAACAACCACTAATCAGCAATGTAGAGAGAACATATGTATCACCTGTGCACCACTCCTCTGGAATGAAGATAATGCAACCCACTCAAGATTTGCCTGGTGTAATCTGAAACATGGGAATCACGCAAACGATACTTGCGATAGACACTTGCAAGTGAACCTTTTGTAACAAGCTCAAGAAAGATATACAGTTTACTCTCGTCCTGAACATATGAAAACATCATGAATTTGTGAGGAAGGATGAGAAGAATAATTCTCTTAAGTTCGCAATTAAAAGATGCACGTCATCAGATCTCCATCTAGCAGATGATGTTACCAATTAAAAGACCCAACTCTCAACTAAGTTACACAACTGCAGAATAGAGTTTCTTTTTTCAAAATTTCTTATAGTACTTTTGTCCATGTGTATAGCACATTTGAACTATAATTTCACAATTTACACAATAAAGAGGAAGTAAATCTGCAGAAGATGCATGCTCCAGATTATGATAGCATACCTTGTTTGTGCCATGATAGCGAACTATATTTCTATGTCGAAACTGACTTAGAAGAGATATCTCCTACACAAACAAACAAGATGTTAGGAGAATAAGGGAGAAACAATATCCATAAAATAAGTAGTAAAATGGCCAAGGAGTACCTGTTCAAGTTGATAAAGGCTTTGTTGGTTTCCAGGGTCAACTAAAGAAACTTCTTTGACGGCAAAAAAGAATCCATCACTGCAAGAAGAAGAACAAGGAAAGAAGCTTAAGAAAAGAAACATGTTTTTCTACTAGGTAAAAAAGAGGTATTACAGGAGTAAGTTTCAAAAAAGAGTTATTACAGGAGTAAAGGAGTCTAGAGTTGAAATATATCCTTTCAGCCCTTAGTAAGCATATTTAACTAAAAAGACTATATTAGACGTCATAGACCAATATAACTTCCAGTAATTTGTAAGTCCACCACCATAACATTCAAGCAAAGAAAATCACTTTCCGCATCACAAAAAGATGAAGATTGTGCGTGTGGAAGGTTTTGTAAGGTAATTCGTACAAAGTTAAATATACACAAACAAAAGAAAAGTAGAACATTCATTCTGCCAGCCTCTACAGAGGTAACAAGGAGCATGGTGTGATTAGATAGATGTCCAATATTGTGCGCACATCATATATATATATATATATATATATATACATATACATACATATATATATATATATATATATATATATTATGAGACCAAGTCTATCTGAAAATGCAAGGAATCAAGAAATGCAACAAAACAAAGGGCGGACCAGAGAATCCATATTTAATAGGTACAATATTACAGTCTGGGTTGATGGAGTCCAAGATGATGCATACTGACTCTATTATAAGCAGCTGGAATGAGGGAACTTTGTCATACACATCATAGGGATTCTCCCCATATGTGCCAAAGTATCACCTTTAGACCTAAATAACTAAAACTTGGTCAAAATATAAATCCTTAATCAGCTTTTTTTTTTTTTTTGCGACAACAGAATACGGAGAGGAAGGGTTACTGTTTGGTGAAGTGGAAAACAATGTTGGATGAGGGTTCCTCGGAAACAGCCTCTCTTCTTTGGTAGTGGTAAGGTCTGCGTACATCCTACCCTCCCCAGACCCCACTTGTGGGATTTCACTGGGTATGTTGTTGTTGTTGTTGTTGTTGTGGAAAACAATGTTGCTCAGCAAAAAAGATGGGGGTCTGGGAAGCAGAAATCTTAGGCTGCAGAATGAGAGCCTTCTATTCAAATGGTTACGGAGACACTTCACTGAGGACAAGGCTCTGTGGAAGAAAGTCGTAGTGTCCAAGTATGGTGAAGCTAGCCCATGGTGCACAGAAATGGTAACTGACACCGATGGAGTGGGAGTCTGGAGAACAATTAGGAATTTATGGCAATCAATGGAAGACAAGATTTGCCTGAAGGTTGGCAAAGGAGCAAAGACAATTTTGGAGAAATAGGTGGATTGATCAAACTCCTTTAAAGGAGGCCTTCCCTGACCTATTTCTTATTTGTGTAAACCTGAGGTGATACTCCAGGAGTGTTGGTCCACACGGGGGTGCTATATCTCTTTTAGGAGGCTTTTAAATGATTGGGAGATAGAGAGGGTAGCATTGTTACCGGGAGAAAATAGGGAAAGTTTCAATTAGCAGTACAGAGGTTGATACAGCTCTGTGGAAACACAATAGAAATAGGATATTTTCTGTAAAGAGTGCCTACACAACAAGTCTCCAGGTGACTAATACAAATACTCGACGCAAGTGGAATAAATTTTGGGAAAACAACATTCCTACCAAGTTAAGTGCTTCACTTGGTTGTTTATCAAAAAGGTCTGCCTAACTCAAGAAGTGCTGCAGAGGAAGAGAAGACAATTGGTTCCAAGGTGTTTTCAGTGTATAGTGACTGAAGAGACAACCAAGCACTTTTTTTTGCATTGCAAGTACCCTACTCAGCTGTGGAATTTGTTTCACAACATCATTGGATATAGCTGGTCCATGCCTGAGCATACTGCAGACCTTCTTAGCTACTGGATTAGAAGGGGGGGAAGTAAGAGCGAAAAGAGATGGTGGAGATTAATTCCCTCATGTACAGGGTGGTCAGTATGGAGGGAGAGAAATGCCAGATGTTTTGAAGATAAGATAGGTCCATTCCATTCATAAAGTCAAATGGAATTGTACTGTATCTTTACTTTTTTGGTGTAAACAACTATGTATAGAAGATACCGAACATATATAGATCTGATAGAGAGTCTGTAATCTGACTTTTTCAAGGTAACCATCGTATTCTTAATGCTGAATATTATAGATAGTTCTATTACTTACAAGATCTAGAAGTATGTATCCCTTGCTAAGGTCTTAGAAAGGTGAGGCAATTTACAAGACTCTTGTGGATAAAAGCTCAATCCCTAAGGCCTAACCAGTGGCTTTATCTTTAATCATAAATTCTTGTCCGATCAGGGTAAACAAAAACTACATACCGATTGCTTTTATCTTGATCCAAGAAAGAATGCCTTTTTTCTGGTCAAAGAGAGTCAGATAGTAGGAAGTTGATATACAATTGATATTGTTGTTTTCTCCAGAAGAGTCTAATAGCACAAATTGTTGAAAATTATATCCTAATAAACTCAAGCTTCTAATTTTGGACAGGGAGCAACCAAACTCCAAGATATGCCGTCACTATTTGAGTGAGCAGAAAAGGGATTGGACAAGGAATGTTACAAAATGTAATCACTTACTCGGTGAAGCCTTCATACACTGTTCCAAATGACCCACTCCCAAGAAAGTCGCCCTTTTGCCAAGATTTTATACTGGGAGAACCATTTGGAGAAACAGATTGTGCAGGCTTCAAAATCAATGCATAGGATTGATCACTCTGTAACTTAGAGCTCATCTCCGAGATAACATCATTGGATTCACCGACAGGTGATTTGGAGCTTGTCTTAGATATCAGGCTGTAGGAATCATCAGTCTGTGATTTTGAACCTTCAGAAGCATCTCTTATACCTTGCTCGAATGGCTTTTCACAAACTCCATCATTTTCTGTCCTCGAGACTGAGGAGTCCTTATCTCTATCAATGGATATTTCGCAATAAGATTCAGATACGTGTGAAGCATTTCTTACAAAATCCTCACAACGCTCTTCATTTTTAGCAATCTCTCCTACTTGCTCGTTTACAAGTATGTCATCAGAAGTGCTCTCAACATGTAACGGCGAAACCCTATCTTCATCACCCGCTGGACCAAAACCTCGGATAAAATCCCAAGCAGATGTAAAATCGTCCATGTCCGTCGCTGGAGGAGCCAGCCTTGGTGGTCTAAAACCCTTAATTCCACACTTCACATCCATTGACAAGTTATCATCCTTCGGTTCACTAACCCTAACCTTAGTCAAATTTTCAGGTGAAGAATTTAATACGTGCTTAAATTTGCCACCATTAATACCCCCAACACCATTTCTAACCTCATCCACAGTCTCAAGCTCATCCTCGGAGCCAAAACAGTCAGATTGAGAGCATTCAGTCTCTTCGTCCGATTCACTAACCGTCACCTCAATCGCATTTTCCGGAAAACTTTTTAACCGGCGGTTCGATTCAGCGTCCACTGTAACCCTGACAGCATTTCCAAAGCCATCAGATAGTTCATCTGCATTCTCAAGCTTAATATCAGAGCCACGGAGTTGATCAGCAAACCGAGTGGTGCGCAACCGGTCAGAACGAGAGCAAGGTTTCCTCGCTTCCCACGCAGCTACCGGAATCGCAAAGTCTTCAGGAGAAAGCCCTAAAGAGCGGCAAATAGTGTCGAATTCACCAGCAGCACCGTCGATTCTGAAGCTTGTACAGTCGGGCACAGGATATAGGTCAAGCGACCGAGTCCGGTGAGTATGCTGATCTTCGAACGACGACGGCGAAGACGGAACCGAGTGAGTAGCGTCGTAATCGACGTTCTTTAAGGCATTTATCCGGTCAAGTCGAGGCCTTAGCTTCTTATGCTTCGCGTACATCCCTCGATTTTCACACAAACCGAGAGCTGAGAGAGATGGAGACTAATCACCTGAGAAATGGTGAACGAAGAAAAGAAGAGGAATTCAGAAGAGACGGCGATGCCTACATTTGTCAAAACAGTGGAGTTGATTGCAATTTTTCATCTCTTGCTCTTCTTTCAACTTTTTTGTTTTAAGCAGGAAATAATCACAATTATCACGCGGTGCCACGTAAGCAGCTATGTAAAGTTTTGAATTGATTTTCTTTTACATAGTTATCTAATATTCTATTTATTCTATATGAAGTGAATTGTTAAAATAAATTTTATTGCCTAAAATAAGTGAACTGTTCTGAGAATTATTGAGACATTTTTTATATTTACTCTTTATTTAATGATATTTCTATATTATTTTATATTTTTTAATAAAATAATTTAAACATAATCAAAAGAATAATAATGAATAATAGTCTTTTTGTTTATGTCCTTAAATATTGTATTAAGAAATATGTTGTGGTCCACTAATTCATTCATTCGATGTGATCTAGAGGGAGTATTAAAGAAATAAAACACTAATAAAATTCTCTTCATGTCTAAGTTAGATAAATAAAATTAAATATTTATATTTAAAATATGGATCAAATAATATGAAATGAAAAAAAATATATGTATAAAATAAATTTATTAATTTATAAAGCTATAAATTATTATATCGATGATAAATAAAAAATATAAAAGTTTGTACGTATTAAAAAGGGACATCCTTTTGGATGGAAACAAAATGAAAATATTAAATAGTCACATAATTAGGAGATTAAAATAGTACCAGAACTTTTTATATTTATTTTTATAGAGTAAAAGAAGACTTCCCATCCTACCAGAAAACGTATTTGGATAGTTTTGTTGTATTCAATATTTATGGGGTTGCGTGGTTAGAATTTTCTTTGAAAAGTATCTGAAACCATTTCACTATAAATAATTTTTATAAATAAAAATATTTACTTAAACAAAAACACATTTCGAAATAGTTTTGCAAGAATATTATTAAAATGACTTACATAAACAGAAGCTTTGCTATCTCCGCAGACCAATTTTCCTATAACAGAGAGAGTGCTACACCAAAATATAGAATTTGAATAGTCCTAATGAGTTTTAAAAAAAAAATCTAACCCAAAAAGAAGAATTTAAAATTTCAAGAGTTTTTTTAAATCACGTATGAAAAGTTCATAATAATAAAAGGAGCAATTTGATAGGATGTATTAAAAAAATAAAGGGACAATTACAAATGCATGGTCGTTCGGCCAAAATATTTACCTAAAAAATAATCATTTGTTGTATAGACATGTGCGTCAATATATATTTCATATATAGTTAAATTATATTCAGTTTTTTCATGTATCATAATGTATATTCAGGGTACCACATATCTATAAATAATCTACATTGTATAGTCAATGTATACTTTCTTTAGCTTTTGCCAAATTATATTATATAATTTCATGTATATTTTCAATAATTTTAGACTATTTTTTAGATAAATAAAAAAGAAGATTATATTTATTCTAAATTAATTAATTTATTATACATATTTAAAATTATTTTAAAATAATGCATGAATTAGCTTCGTGAATTATTAAAATTTTATTTAATACATGCATGCCTCTTTAACAGGTAAGAAATCAATGCAAATGATTGAGATTTTTTTTTTTTTCCTTTTCTCTGTATTAAAAACTATGTATACAAGCAAAAAGGAGTAATTTGAAAAGAATCATCTAATTATATCCAGCTAACTCAAACTGTCCTACTCATTATTGGTTGTAGTATAACAAATTATATTCTTCCCCTGTGTGACAAAAAATTAAACCCGAATTAAAAAATAAACTAGCAAACTTATTTACACAGAAGTTCCCTAATATGCTTTAGGCCTCATTTATTTTTATTAAAAAAATTTAAATGTCTTAATTTGAATGTATATCAAAATTATTAGAATGTGATCTTTAGATCTTAATACTGAATAATTAATTTTTTTTAATTTATCAATATCTGAATATATACGATGATAATAATTTATTAGTGACTAGTAATGATAGTGATGATAGTTGTGATGGTGAAGGTGGTTAGTGTTGTGAGAATATTATAATAGTCACAATTAGTAGTACTGTCGGTGATTAGTATTGTATTTGTGATAATTGACAGCAGTGCTAGTTATAATAATAAAGGTGATCGGTAGTGAAAACTGACAACAGTAGTGATAGTTGCCGACAGTAATGATGGATAGTTGATGATAGTGCTAGTTGTGATGGCAAAATTTGTTGGTAGTATAACGATTGATAGTGATGACGGATATGACGATTGTTAAAAAGAAAGGAGTGACGGCGACAATGAATGTAACCATAATGATGAAGGAAATAAGCTTTCTAGTAGCTAAAAATAGTAGTTAGCATCCGTGGTGATTGTGATGGCAAATATAATTAGTGGTCGTGGATGATGATCTCTCTATAGAGATGATGAATATTATTTATGCGAGAATATCTCTAATGATATTAAAACTCTATTCCAGACTTAATGATTAAATCCTATTCAGACTCGTGTTTAAGTCTCAATGAAAACAAATGCACTTAATAATATAATGTTTAAACCATTCAGATATAACGTTTAAACCATTCAGATTCAGACCTTCATTAAGAACAAACAAGGGAGGTGATTTTAAATTTGGCTCTTTTCCCTTTTGTTATTGGGATTATTAAGCAAAATAATCATCTTGTAACTTAATCCAGAGATATGGTACAACAAATGAAATTGTTATTTCCTTAATTAAAAATCTCCAATTCAATTTCTAAACATATAAAAAAAATTAATACTGAGCATTTTTCTCTCGAATGAGGCCTTTATGATACTTATTATCTCAAATGTGCATAAATGTGTGATACCTCTTATTTTTTTATTTTATTTTGGTTTTTTTAATTGTGATTTTATTGTTCATTTACTTTCCAATATCTAATTGTTAATTGCTATTGCATTATTGTTTTTTCATTTGAGAGATTTTCACTAGTTGAAGAAAATAAAAAGATAAATTGAATTAAAAAAAATTTTACACCGTGCTTCCAACTTGGGTTCTACAAAAATCCCAAGATCTGCTTTTCTTATCCAATTTGCACCTATAAAATCTAAAATAACTTATGGTACATATTAGAGACGTGAATTAAACAAACTATGTTAATTAACCACCATAATATTTTGGGAAAGCTATATAAAATGGAATCAAATTGTGACATTATCTAAAAAAATGGATTCAACCTTATCCATTTAGATTTAATGGACTAACAATTTACATTATTTACGTGCTCATCCTTACTTTATATTTATTTTATTTTGCACATGATGTTAGCACAATGCAAACATCAATAACATGAATTAATCACATCTGATATTCGCATAG
>DF357494.1:90081-103840 GCA_000787875.1 Solanum virginianum
CGATATTCTATAGGATCAAACTTAATTCTCTGTGATATTCAGTACTATAACAGTATCATATAGGATTTGACACTTTTTAAGAAATAAATAAAAAACAATTAAAATAAAATTTAAAGAATTCTAAATTCTAATGGTATGAAGTCGTAAGTAAACAAATTTTTTCACAGAAGTACTGCATGTCCATTCTTGATGGCATAAGAATATATATACTCTGACGGTATCAAGGAGTAAATAAGTAATATTTTCACTAAATCACTACTTATTTCTCCTTGGTAACATCAGGGTATATATACTCTAATGGTATCAAGTTGTGATTGTGTAGTATTTTCATCGAAGCACTACATGTTTATCTTTGATGTCATTAAAGTTTATGTGTTCTAATGGTATCAAGAAGTAATTGAGCACCATTTTCACCAAATCAATGCCTTTTTTTTAAATTATTTTTAAATATTGTCTATATATTCTCTTACGATATGGAACACGCGAGAATAGTTATGGTAGTTGAATTTTCTTTTTTTTTTTCTGAACTTTTTTACGCGATATCTCTCTCTCTATCTATCTCTATATATATATATATTTATTTATTTATTTATTTTACATATTTCACTTACGGATGTAGTAGTATTTTTTAAGGGAATGGTTAAAAGTCCTTTTCCAAAGGCCAGGAAGTTGCCTGGCATGTTCAAAGGACGTGATCAAATAAAACCTGTTAAATTATCTTTTTGTGAGTACCATTTTACTGTAAATTTCATCAAATAAAATAAAATATAAAATAAAAAGATGTATGAACCACTCAAACAAGAAATATCAAAAAAAGGAACAAATGAAGGAACAAGAAATGGATTGTATGGACAGTTTAAGATGGAATTTTCAACGTTGAGGGAAAAAAATCTTTACTTTTTAGGTTTAATTAGAAGTGTTAATAAAAGATCTGTTGGTTAAGTCTTACTCAAATTGTTAAGTACTCCTATTAAATAAGATTAGGGACAGCTCAATATAATTATCGAGTGAAAATAAACTTTTAGTAAGAGGCTAAACAAATTTCATATTTAATTTTTTTTAAAGATTTTTAGATTCAAATTATGATTTAGTATTTTTTTTAATTATTAATTTTACTATTTTAGGTAAGATTTTATCAGTTTAATATTAAAAAATATCATTTTACTGCGACAATCATTATATGAATTGTTAATATAATTCTAAAAGTAATATAAGTTGACAAACTTTAAATAAAGATAAGAGTTTGAAGCAATTAAATCTAATTAGAGAAGTTGATAACTTGGTATATCTTACTTTAATATGTTTGTTGAAATAATTAAAAATTTAAGAAGAAATCAAGAAATAAAAAAAAATTTGGAATTCACTTTATTTAACGCTCTTTAACTGTTAATTCAGATTTCATTAAAAACTTTAACTCATCAAAGAATTGAAGAAAGAGAGCACAAAAGGAGTTTTAAAAAATAAGTAATGTGCCCGTTAGCTAAGAGAATGTAAGAAGACAAAAATAACATTTTTAAAAAAATTTCTTCTATTTAAACAACGTCAAAAAGAATAAAATAATATAACTTTTTTCTTAAAAAAATATACTTTTTATTATAAATACAAAAAAATAACATATAATTTGTTCTTAATAAATATTTGAGGCTCCTCGGACCTCAAATATGGGGTCTAAACCTTAATTTTTATATGCAAGAGTCACCAAATAAGATTGAGTTATGATTTTTGAAGTTCATCTAAAAAGAATTTTTTTTAATTTGACTGAGTATATTCATGAATATTACATGAGGTGAGTTAGATTGATCCGTCATCAAATCAAATAATATATTAAAAATTGAAAAGAAGCTAATTTTAAATGATCACTATTTCAATGGACGAATATTTTGTGTGTTTTAGTGTGGTCTGTGGGAGGAAAACTATGTTAATATTTTCGATCTAACTAGTTGTATTATTACTTTTAACTACAGTATTTTAATTTATTTTTATTAATATCTTTATTTAGTTTGAGTGTTATCTTTATTTCTTAATCGGTCTATTGGAGCAAAACTATATATGATTATTTCCTAAGAAGTGACATAAAAAGGTTTAGATATATAATTTTATTTAATTTTAAGCAAATATCAAAAAAATAATTAAATAACTATTTTATTAAGTGTGAACTTTATTATTTTGAAAAAGGAAAAAAAATTGAAGGATGGACTTCGTACGGGAAAAGCTTGGCGACCACACTTTCTAGACTTTCAATTCAAACTCACACGAAGAAAACGGCCAACTAGTATATTTTTTTTTTCTTTTTCCCTTTTTCTGGTATTTATTTCCTTTAATTACTTAATTTTCTGATCTGCAATATATTCATAATTCCCGCACCACACGGATACACAAATTTCTTCACAAGTGTTTCTCTTTCACAATAACTCTTCGGCTTATTAATCTCTTAATTGTTACAGTAAAGTTTGTTTATCATTGTATATTCGGGAATTTCTCCGTACAAACTCAGAGAAATACAAGGGAAAAAAAACTCACCAGGAACTGAATTGGGTTCTATTTTGATTAGATTCTTTATTGGGTTTCATTCAATTTTTTGGGTAATTGAATTGAATGTTCTTTGCTTGCTTATTGTTTTGATTCTTTGGTAAAATTTTCGGATTTTTGGAGGAACAAGTTCTTGTGAATGGTGTGTCCTATATTGGTCTCTTTTGCTAGTTTTGAAATCTAGGGTTTGACTGTTACCTGTAGTGGGTCGGGCTGTTTTTCACCGAAGAGTCGTAGTTTTCTGGTTTCTTGGTTTATTCTTTGGTGTTACTGATTGAAATTTAGTTGAGGATAGGCTTCTTTTTGATGATATATAGTACACAGAATGGATAATCCCTAATTGCAGTGAATAGGATTGTATGAAATCTTGTATTTCATGGTGGTCTCATTGTGAATCATATAGGTTTCTGATCAGTTTAATCCGACTCCTACAGACTGAGTTTGTTTCTAAAGCCAATTCAATGAGAAATATGGGAAGTGTGAAGGGATAGTTGAAACAAATAAATTTCGAGCCCGATTGACTCATCTAACCCACCCTCAAGAAGGTTTTTCCAAAGTTGGGTGTTACTATTTAGTGTGATTGCTTTATAGGATGGTTGTTTTTCTGGTCTAATTAGTGAAAGAGAGAAACTGGTTTGCTTGGAGGCATGGTACTAAAATAGGTTAGGACTTAGGAGTTACACCGAAGAGAAGTGTGAGTTTCCCCCTTTTTGTTCTTGTTTGGGTAATCTCCATTAGTAGTGTTATGGAAACAAATGAGCCTACATTAGCCCCACAATGGTTAAAGAACAATAGACATGTGACAGGCTTTGTTACTGCGGCATCCCCGTTGCATCCAGGTTACTTTCATGCTCTAGTATTTTTCATATTTTTTTCTGAAACTTGCATTTTCATTTCAGTTGAATGATTTCCTTCTTTCTGTTGTAACAATAGATGATCCCGCACCATCAAAACTTGCAAATAATAGATCACTGTCTGTGAATTCGGACAATAAAGAGTGGAGGCATCCTGCTGCATCAGCCCGAGCACGGACCCGGTGGAGCTCCAACGACAGTACCTCCCCTAACTTTCAATCTTATAATAGTTTTAGAAATCATCATCATAGAGATGTGGATAAAGACATTAACAAGTACCGAGAGACATCAACTAGAAATCATAGGTCTAGGGACTTTCCTGATACCCAGAGGAAACATCACTTGGGAATATTGGAGGAGGAAGGGTTAAGACAGTCGCAGTCAATGAGTTCTGGTAGAATTGGTGGGAAATGGCCTAGGAATTTGAGCAATGTTGGTAAGAACAAACTAACTGACAACAACTGTGTGCTTTCTTCAGTTAGTGGTGCTGATAAAGCAATTGGATGTGGCATCCGACCCATAGTACCTGTAGAACGACAAGCATCACCTGGCCTTGGAAGAGTCGGATCTGCTGGTTTGGGTACCAGGACTCAGGGTATACCAACCAGTCCATCAGGCACTACTGGTAATAAGTTGGCATCTGCTCTTGCAGATACTACAGCAGTGGCCAGTAACGATAACTCTGTCCTATCTTCTCCCATTTTTAGCAAGTCAATTGGCAGGGGTCTTAATATGGCTGAAACTGTAGCAAAGAGTCTTCCTTGTGCTCAGACTACTTCCCAGGTTTGTTTCCCTTTTTGTTTATATGGGTGTGTCTTACATGAGATAGTTCATATGCTCATACTCATAGTGTTTAACATAACAGCTGTCCCAAGCAAGTCATCGACTTGGAGAGCTTGCTATGAAGCAATCTAGGCAATTGATACCATTGAAACCATTGGTGGCTAAGGCCTCGGTAAGGGTTTTGCAACCAGCATCTTTTGGATAACTCGTAGCTTAGGTGTCAAAGTGCTTGTTTACTTTCTGGTCTTCTTCTTTTGCTTCTTATAGATGTTTAATTTACCACATACATGAAAGTCATTCCTAAAGTTTTACTGTGAAGGCAGTTAATTGACAGTGTTGTTTGCCTTTGTATGATCTAACACCTTTATCAGAAGGTTTAATTGGGACACCTGTGGGTATTCTCAAGTAATGTTTCAGAAACTCTACTAAGTTGAGATTCTCACCTTTTCCATCAGTGATGACTGTGACTGACAAAATTGATAGAGGGAAATCCAATTCCCTAGCCTCATGTGTTTCCCTTCTCTTGCACAATTAATTATACTAATGCATTTACTCACCTGTTTCCCTTGTCTTAGTGCATTTATTATGCATAGCTAGATAACATGGTCTATGGTTATCCTGACCAAGGGCAATTAAGTGTCAGTTACGAGCAAGAATCACATAGATAGCGTAAATGACAATCCGAGAGAATAAATGGTTTAGTGTTCTGAGAAAAAGAGTTATTCAATTTTTTATCGTGCTTCTTTGTCCATTTATGATACCTTGTGCTTGGCATGAACTTCATAAATATAGTTCCTAAAACTGGATTATTTGCTATCCGAAATCACACATTTCTGTTTTCCCTTCCTTCACTGTTTTCTGTTTATTTTGGGTATTGTTTGGTAATCCATTCAGCTGTCACATAAGTAAGCTTGTTCACTTCAAGATAGGTATTCCTCATATTTGCTTGTCTGTTCATTTTCTTCTTCAGTGAGAAAGTAAGAAGTTGAAAATACTATTAGTCATTCGCATCGATCTCACCGACCTTGAATTCTCTTCTTCTCAATCCAGCCAATACTTTTTGACTGTTGAAAATGTGTATTATGGTTTTTGCACATAGTTGATACTTGAAATAGTTCATCAAAGTGCATTATCTTTTTGAAAGGAAAAATGGTAATGGAGGCATGTGACAATACAATTTTTAACTAACTAAAAAGGAAAAAATTCTTGCAATCATGTCTTTCTTCTTGAACATTTAAGTTGAAGAAAAAACAATATAATAACCTTCTTTTTGTGATGTTAGAGACTTGGAAAGTTATCTGTACCTTTATTTCAGTTATAAGATATTACTTCACCGTCGAGATAGGAAAGAAGACTTCCAGTGGACCCTTTTTTGAAGAATTTCATTGCACAATTCATTTTTGGCTTTTTTAAACTATGTTACTGATTCGTCGTTTAATTCATAACTTGGAGAATTAGTGAATTCACTCTTGGTTTTAATCGTCAATCTAGGAATTGTGTATTGTGGATTTCGATTCTTTGTGTTTTCAAGCTTTTGAGCTCAGCTTTTACTAGCCATTCTACAGATCATGAGATTTAATTCATACTTTGGAGAACTGATGAAACCGGTTCTTGGTTTTGATCCTTGATGTAAAACCGTGGCTTGTGGGTTGATTCTCTGTCTCCGTGCTCTTGAGCTCAATTGTTAAAAGCTATTTTAGGATTGTATAATTTTCCTTGGCTCTATATCTCTGGCAAATTATAATTTAGCTTATATCCCCGTTGATGAAATAGAAGACAAATTTTGAGTTACTGTGGAAAAAAATTAAAATTGAATATACTTTTAAACACTGAAATTCACACACTACACTGAGTTCAACCGACAACCATTCTTTATTTATTTCTTCTTTGTTGTCTATCCTGACAACTGACTGGCATGGGAAGTTGTGGGGATTATTAATTTACTAACTGAAAACAGATCTGGTGCACATAAAAGTAAGGCACCAGAAAAGTAACCAGATGAGATGCAACAAGAAGGTATTTGTATTTTAGAAAAATGTTTCTTTAGTTGTTATGTTGAATTGTCGAATGAGCCCCTGACATACCATCTGCCATTGCAACGTTTCAAAAACTCAGGAGTTCTTAATTTTCTGTTTTGTAATAATGAGGCAATTCTTGGAAAAATATGGTTGTGCTTAAAAATTGTATACAAAGATAGTTAGTCCAACTCAGAAGTATTTTGTGATTCAAGGCTGTGTTCCATGTTCATAATGCTTGTTCATGTTGCAGGTGAGACTTCGTGTCTTGGTTAAACTTGTCACCTGGCTTGTGATGTAGACATGACTGATTTTCACTAACTAGTTGAAGGCAAACCTTCTCTCATATCAATACCGATCTTTTTCCTTTCCTTCAGATGTTAAGTCATTATTTTCTAAGGGCTGCCATTTCCCAAAAGCATATAAGTAGTTAGTTGTCCAATTTTTATGGCCTCTAATTAAAATAACAAAAAGTAGAAAAAGACTAAACAAAAAGGAACTGCTTACAAAGTCACAGGGATGGCTTGTTCAATTGTCACTATTTCAAAGGCCACCTATAAAACTACGGAAACTATATGAGGGGAAAAGACAAAAGGGATGGCTGGATCCTCCTTCCCCATGTCAGCCTTCCAGCAATTGGATGGAGAGATGTTTTATATGCTAAGACAAAGAGGCTTTATATTACTCTTATCTTCCTGAAAATCGTACCAAACTACTGAAGTAACTATTCATGGTTTATCGAGGTGCACTTATTGTGCACAAACACCTACTTACCTAGGTTACAAATTACTTTTGCTCCTAAAAGGAGGGGCAAAGTTCTTCCCGTGCAGCCCTGGTGGTTTGTGTATGAGAGGGCCTCATGTAATATAATGTCAAACTTCGAAGTGTCATCCATTTTAAACCTGCAATCTTCCTCTTTTTAGTGTTTCATAATCATGATATGCTTGTTCTGCCCTTCACTGTTTTTCAGTGTAAAACAAATCCTATTTACTTTGTCAATGACTTTAAGAACGCCTATATGAGATCACACATTTTTATCTACTAATGCACCATAAATCCTTTCATGTGTCTGAAATTGTGCAACATCCCGGAGTTTTCTGTTTGGTAAATCTATGTTGGTGGATTATCTTAAAAAGTTCCTTGAAATTGATGTGTAGCCTAGGTATTTTCCAAGAACTGAAATGCAAAAAATCAGGATTTCATTTTTGGTTGTAAAATTTCATTTTTATTGGTGTTATTTAGAATTACGTGCATATTCTAATTGCAGAGATACCATTTATGTATACTTTCCTATATGGCATGCCTAGGGAAAATTATGAGTGGTGACTAGGTTAACTTTAGGAAGTTATGGAAAGAAGTAATAAGTGAAAAAAGGGTGTCATAATGTGGTTGCCTGTTTTAGAGAATGCATAAAGTTTGATAGATTTGGTAGAATACTTTATGTGAATCTTGCAATCCCTATAAAATTCTGCAGTTTTATTTAGTAATTAGTAATTCATTTCTGTACAATTTTGTTTACCATTTGCTTTTCTCCTGTAGAGCCCATTTATGATATGTTCGACATGAATTACTATCTTGATGAGATACAATCTTGCAATCTTTGATTTCAGGTGCCAAATCCTTCTGATAAACCAAGAACTAAGGTTGAGTTGCGGCAACAAACTGTCTCATCGTCTCATCCTGTCAGTCACAGCATCTCAAGCAGGCTTCACATCTTTAAGCCAACAAGAGAGAGGAATGGTGTTTTTCTTCTGTTGTGAACAGTAGCTTGAGCCCAAATACACACAGCAAAGGGCCAAATGCGCTTTTGGTAGTTCCCGTGGCTTCTTCTACACACAGTCCAGCAAATATTGCAGCTTCCTCTACCATTGAACCCAAGCCTGTTGGGACAATGGTGCAAAAGAAACCATCATCCCAAGCTCAGAGTCGGAATGATTTCTTCAATCTTATGAGAAAGAAATCTATTGGAAGTAGTCCAGCTGTGAATGTTGAAGGATGTGCTGTATCACCATCATCTTCATATGACTCTGGTGTTTCAGAAGTTTTGACTGCACATGGTATCTCTCAGGATCAAGATGCCTCAGTATCTGATGAGATCCTTGGGCAATCAACTGAGATATTGGGTGAAAATACATGCAACAGCGACTCTTCTGACGAAAAGAATACCGACAAGAGCTTTTCAAGGTCTGATGCAATCTTTTGTTCAGATGAGGAAGAGGCTGCACTTTTGCGTTCTATGGGCTGGGAGGAAAATGCTGATGAGGGAGGCCTTACAGAGGAGGAGATCAGTGCTTTCTACAGAGATGTTACAAAGGTAGTTGTTCTTTCTAGTTGACGAAACCAAATTTCTAATACTGTGATATTTTATATGGACTTAGTTTTTATTGTATTATTAACTCGAAATAGGTGTAGGCTTCATGGGATCTATATTTGGATGTTGTTAAGAAGTACAAGCCCCAGCTTATTGACTTGAAAAGATTTCCTGTCACTAAATGCCCCTCCTTTTTTTGTGCAGAGCATCAATTCGAAGCTGTCATTTAGGATAATGCAAGGCGTACAATCAAGGTTTCTGCTGCCTCTCCACTCTGGAATTGGAGATGTTGGTGCCATTTCTTCTTGATGCAGCTCCACCCAAATGCTATACCAAAATGGTTAATGAATTTTATCAGTACTTTACTAGAAATGGGAAACTTTTTTGATCCTTGTCTTGTTCGTTTGATAGATTTTGTGGACACAATGAGGATAGAATAGGGCTAGGCAGTGTTTTGATGGTGCTTTTCCAGTCCTCTGATTTGGTTTTGACACCTTTATACTTCATAGATTCTGGTTATATAGACTGTGCCTTAATAGTTGTTTTAACTTAACAAAAGAAAATTGCTGCTAGAGATCGACTTTGCTTCGAAAGGAATTATAATAGTGTGCATGCTGCCAGCAGCATGTTGAATATGTTAGTATTTGGTTAAGCATAGCCTGTTTGGATTGATTTATTTCAGGTGTGCTTTATTGCGGTGTTTGGATAAAATTAATAAGTGCTTTTAACTATTTATTTTTTAGTCAAAATGATAAAAATAAGTTAAAATTGTGATTAGAAATTTTAATTTATGGTATTTGGCTTATAAGTCAAAAGCAATAAGTTAGATTCCGCTCTTAGTTTGGCTCGATTTGTTGCTGCTTATGATTCATGAACATGTCTAGCCAATTATTGCGCTTTTAACGCATTTTGGGAGAGCTGCCCAGCGTCAGAGTTTTTACTAGTGTTTCATAATGAAATCTATTTGAAACATATATCTAGGGGGGTTGAATGAGCGAATTAGATTGAAATTGAAGATATTAAAATGGGTTGAAATAAACATTAGGTTGGATGATGATTAACTCGAGTTTACTTTGGGCTCAAATAGGTTACAAGTTGGGTTGAATCGCGACCTGTCCAAATTGACTTGCTTAATCTTAATAAATCTAGCATTAAAAAAATTACAAATAGATAGATAAATTTAAAAAATAATAAAATAGATAATAATCCATATCTTTAATATGGGAACATATATTACACCATTGTAAATAAGAATCTTAAGACAAGTTGAAATTTAAAATTAAATTTGGCTCAACTGAAGATTATCTTAAAATGGGTTAAGGTCTGAATAAGTTGAAAAAATGCATTTCTGCTAGAGGCCGTTTCCAACGTTTGAACTCGTGATTTCTTGATCACATGACAGTAACTCTAGCAGTGACTCCAAGACTCATCTTCACTTGAACGAGTTGAGATTGATCAAATTCAAATTATCTTGAACTCAACTCATAAAATTATAGACAAATTGGATGGACAACTTATATTTGGACTCATTTTGGCAACTTGGATATATATGTAGTTCCCATTGCCTAGAAAAATAATCTTTCTTGTTTAAAATAATAACAGCCACTCTAATTAGACATTTTTTGTTTCCACAGTAAATTAGTTTTCAAAAATTAACAGCCGAAAATAGACCTCTAATTGCACAATTATATTGCTACAAATAAATAATAGGATTATTAGTGTAAAGATACGTACCATTTTGGACCACTATAAGATGGTTTTAATTTATTTTATTTTATGGCTTTCTGAAAAATTATCATATAATTATTTTATGCCTAATTCCATTGTATAGTGATCAAAAGGTTGATATTAATTTTTGAATAAAGTCAAGCCAGAGGAAATTAAAAAACCAAAGTCAGGCCAACTATTTAGTTATTTGAACTAAAATTATCTTAATTGTCACTATCTCCAAGATTGGATTGGTCCTCGATCCAATCAATTATTTTACTAATGTTTCTTTTAGATGGAATCTTCATATGACTCTGTTACTACAAAAAAGCCTCGATCCAATCAATTATTTTACTAATGTTTCTTTTAGATGGAGTATATATAAAAATTAAATCAAGATTAGTTTAGGTCAAAGTATATAATATTAAAAATCAAATTGGAATCATGTTAATTCTTTGTTGTCATCATAGTGATTAAAACTTTGCCGATAAAATAGGAAGATAATTAGATCAAGTCGTATTAGGGCTAGTGTCAGACATGCTGACTTTATTTTTTTTAAATGGTAAATATGTTTGGTGAGAATAAATGAATACCAGGATATATTTTGTGTTGTAATATTAGTGACAAATATTCAAATTATTAGGTTTTCCAATGACATCTTCATTTATTATAAAAGATAAAGAGGCTCAAAAATCAAATTAAGTGGATTATAAATTAAAATATGCTGCTACTAATAGGCAAACTACGTTGGGGGTTGGTTGTAAGTTGGAAGCGCACTCGGTTATACTAGTAAGGATTTATCTGTATTGCGTGTTTATATCAAATTAATAAACTTATGATATATATTTGCTTATGGACTTGTCTCACTTAATATGACTAATTAATATATTGTTTTATTTATTAAATTATTTAATTATGAAAAATTGATAAAGTTGGCGTAAACACTACATATTTCAATAAATATTTATTTGAGTCGAAAAGTACCTATCTATCTATCTATATATATATATATAATTAAAAATAAAATCTACACATATTCCATTCGTGCTGCAATCTATACCCTATTAGCACAATTACATCAACTTACTGTATATATCTGTCTGATGATATTCTTAGTTGGTAGAGTATGAGAGTTTCAGTTCATAACTTCCATGAATAAAAACAGTGTGATAGGAACAGATTATTTTAGTATATTAAATATAAAAAATAATCTCAAATAAGTTGAAATCTCATAAGTGGGGTTTGGGAGGGTAAAATCTACACAGAGTTGTTTCCGAAAACCCTCATTTAAAAAATATTATCATTAAAAGCAGAAAATGCTAAATATGAAATCAAACGACTAGAATAGAAAGCAAATGATAATTTGTAAAGACAATAAAGCAACGAAATGAAAGACGGACAATAACAACAGAATATATAAAAATGCGATTACCTCTAAAAACCTACTATATCACAAGACCAGACATTATCCTCCCCCTATTAGCCGTCTAACCTTCTTCTCTAATACACGACCTCCACTACTTTCTATCTAAGGTCATATCTTTGGTGATATGAAGTTGCACATATCCTGTCTAATCATCTCTCCCCAATACTTTTTTGTCAATCTTTACCCCTTTGCGTAACCCTTACAGATGATAATTATGATTTACATTACTTACTAAAGAGGTCCATGTTCTTCGACTGAAGTAAAAACCTATAGTTGCATAAATCTTTGGCTAAATTTTACAGTACATATATGTGTTTCAATACCTAGCTATATATAAATAACTAATTACTTTTGACTATGGTGGCACTGAATATCGTTTTTTCAACTTTGTTAGTAAGAAATTCAACAGAATTAGGCCGGTCCGTGTATAGATTAATTAAAATTTTCAATGTCTTAGAAAATAACAGACAAAAATAGGTTTTCCTAGTGAAATTAAAGTTGCCTTTACCCTCGTGCTCAATTATGCTATGCTAATTTATACTAATAGGGAGAAGCTAATTAAACTAGTGTAAATAAATAATATATAAACACATATTGGACCACTCCCATTTGCCATGAATCCGTCTTCTTTACAGAGTTCAGTAATCCATTCGTCTAAAAAAGAATAACCTAATTTGATTTAGTATGAAATTTAAGAGAATAAAAAAAAAAAATTCGATTTTATGGACCCAGATTAAAGTTATGTTAAGTGTATCAAAATACTCTTTAATCTTATAGTCTTAAACATGTTACGTGAAAAAATAAAAATAAAAATTTTGCCAAAAGAATTTTTTTTTTTTGCAAATTTTAATTTCTTGAGTGCTACAAATCTAACCAAGCAAGTCAAATATTTAAACCCTCAATCACTATACCAAAAGTCACGTCCAAACTAACGTCTTCAGATAAAGAAATAGATTTTGATCCTAATTTATTTTAAAAAATTAACTCATGAAAGGAAGATTACTCAAGTTTATATATGAGTTCATCATTTTCTTAAGTTTACACGGTGCAAGGGCAAATATGCCAATAATTTTTTTTTTTTTTTTTTTATCATTTTGGCCAAATTTGGGCTAAATTTTTTGGCCAAAAGGATTTTTCCTACATTTAAGATTGAACATTTGGTGTGTGGGTAATTTAATATGGGAGATGAATATATTGTGATACATAATAATTTGAATAAGTGGTACTCGTACATTATGTAATTAAAAAATGAATCTTAAATCCAACTCAATCTTCAAATACAGTGTATATCTTTCATTAATAAATTCTCAAAAAAGTTAAGAATTAATAATCTTATCTAAAATAGAATAGATTCGATTTCGATACTATTTTCTTTTGATTTTTGTTTACTAATTTTATTATTCTCCATCATACGTAATATATGGCCTCCCAAGACTTACAAGTATAGTTGGATTGAGGTAATTTGCCACGTGAGTGATTTATGATGAAAATATTTAGACACTCAATATTTTTTTTAATCATATAAGAGTTAATTAAATATTGTTTATAGTTTAGAGGCTCATAAATCAAAATGGATTTTGAATTTATTATTTATATAGGTGTACCTTCATTTAGGTTTGGCTAATTGAAGGGGGTAGGTTGTACTCATGGATCAAGAAAGAGAACCAAAAATACTAAACTATCTTGGTCAAGTGGATAAGACAAACTTTGTTTTATACTCTCTCTGTCTCATTTTATATGATATATTTTGACTTGACATGATATATAAAAAAGAAGAAAACTTTAAAAATTTGTGGTTTAAAATCATTCTTCAATATTTGTGTAATTGAAATCATTTCATTAAGAATAAAAAAAATTAAAAGATAATTTAGTTCTAATTAAAGTAAGATAATATTTTTTTCGGGACTGACCCAAAAAAAAAGAATGCCAGATAAAATGAATGAAATACTTTTTCACATTAATTTACCAATGCATGCACGGCTTGGGTAAGAAATTTTTACGTGATCAAATTATTTATTAATTTATTTATAAATAATTTTTTTAGAGTATTTTCCTGTTGAGATGGGACTCCACCAGGGATCTGTTTTAAGCCCTTTCCTGTTTGCCTTAGTGTTGGATGAGCTGACGCGACCTA
>DF357494.1:108777-129958 GCA_000787875.1 Solanum virginianum
GATCCGATCCCAAGGCTCAAATGGGATTTCGTACAGGACTCACATTCCTTAAGAAGATGATGTCTGTGCTAACTTTTTTTATTTTTTTTTAAAAAATAAAATTATTATTTTATGATGAACTTTAAATCACCGATAAAATTATTCTCATGTAACTTAGATATTAAGTTTGAATTATAAAATTAACCTGTAATATTGTGTCAAAATAAGTTATTTATTATTTATATGTGAGATTCTTCAGATGTTTACGTAAATATGTGATCTTATGAGTCATGTTTGATCTCGATTATCCTCCGTACAAAAATATCAGCATGGTTAAGTTTAACCAAGAAAACTTTAAACCACATTTATATTAAATAATTAGTTACTAGTTTTATCACTTAACTTTGATTAGATGATATGTTTTTCAGTTTGTTGCTATCTTTAAGTTCCATTGTGTCTACATCAAGTAATGGAAATGGAACCCAAAATTTTATGTTGAAAATTAAGTGCTTAAAGCATGCTACAGTTTATATAGAGTCGCAAGTCTAATTTATATAGTGGGATGCCTATTAATACAGACTATTCAGTTAAATAATGTACTAGTGGGAAAGTATTGGGGTTTTCACGTAATTCACGAATATTATATAATATATTGTTTTTATCATTTCAATTTATATAGTGATGTTCAGCTTTATAGAATCAAAAATAATTTATTCTATCGTATTTTTTATATGACTTTTAAGTATTTTTAATTAACGTGAGTTTTATACTTTAATTTTTACGTAGTTGTCAATTAATAAGTAAATTTTAGAAAAGCTTACTAATAGTTTGGCTGAATATATGGATATTATACGAAATACACAAAAATCTACTCCCTCCGTGCATCTTTATTTGTTCCTTATACTACTTTACTGCAAGTTCCTAATACTATATTAGTTACTCTCCTTTTTTATTGCTATTTAATTAGCTTGTATTAATTGGTTTATTAATTAAAGTCAAAACTTAGATGCGTCCTTAGATGTCCAATTATATTATAATTACTTTGAGATTAGGGAATTGACTTTGGTGTCTCAAAAGCAGCACACAAATTAGAGAAATTCAACAAAGCAAAAAATAAAGAGAGATAACCAAAGTTTTTTTCCTCTCTTCTATATGGAAAATAACAAATCAGAAAATGATAATGAGATGGAAATTGATCTCAGTTTGAAACTTGATGCTGGAGAAGAAGAAAATGAAGAAAATCAAATTGGAGAATCATCACAATTGAATGAGAAAACACAAGAAAAAGATCAAGAATTACCAAAAAATGAAGAGGTACATATTTTTTTTTAGTTAATTACTTGTAATTCTTTAAATTTCTTTGTGAATTAATCACTTGTTTTCTGCAAAACGAATGATCATCTCATTTTAAAGTTTTTTAGTGAAGATGTTAGAGAACGTATACTTTTATTTACTGAGTTTTGTTCTGCTCAGTTATCAATATTAGAAAAGGAGATGAAGAGGATGAAAGAGGAAAACAAAGTATTGAGGAAGGCAGTGGAGCAAACAATGAAAGATTACCATGATCTACGAGCAAAATTCTCAATTCATCAAAATAATCACAAGGTACTAGATGATTTTCATTAATATCATATCATAGTATGAACTAAACATTGAGTACAATACTCAGATGGTCACTTTCAAAAAGATACTTTCTTCATGAGGAAAGATAACTTTCTGAAATAATAAATATTAGTTGAGCGATCATTTAATCAGAAATCAATTTGCTTAATATTTATGTTTATTTGTCTTTTTTCTTTGTGATTTTTAGGATCACAAAAATTTTCTTTCATTGAGTGGAAATGATGATACTAGTGAAGGACAAACAAGGGTTCCAAAACTCTTGGACATTACAAATGCCAATACAATTTCATCACCAACATCACTAGAAGATGATTCTATGGATGGTGATCAATTAGGGTTATCTTTGACTTTGGTCAGTAGTAACAGTACTACAAGCAACAAATTAGTGGAAGTATTGGAAGAAGAACAAAAAAAAGATCATACAACATTTACTCATCAAATTCAAAATAAGCCACAAAATTTGGGAGGATTAACAAATCATGTGACTACTGCTTCTCCACCCAACAGAAAATCTAGGGTTTCAGTCAGAGCAAGATGTGAATCCGCTACAGTAAGTTCAATACTAAAAATCTTTCGTATTTTTTTAAAATGAAAAAAAAATCATTGTTTAATTTAAATAAATTCATTTTTTAAAGATGAATGATGGCTGCCAATGGAGGAAATATGGTCAGAAAATTGCTAAAGGAAGTCCTAATTGTCCCAGAGCTTATTACCGTTGCACGGCGGCACCCGGTTGTCCGGTGAGAAAACAGGTACACATAAAAATCCTTCCTCCGTACTTAACTTATATACATTAACAATATAATCCAATATAATTTAATTTTCTGTAATTTTTCAGATTACTAATTCCACTTATTATGAAATATAAGTCAACAAATTATTTATTTTAAGGTTTAGAGAGAAATTGGAACTTCAAACAATATTTCACTATGATTTACAGTCACAAATTTACTACCAATATGATCTAATATGCACTCTTCTTTTCAGCTTAATATATAATTTCACTTATTGCACGAGTAGATAGTTATATGTAATTATCTTTTACGTAATTAGGTATAATATGATCTTGGTCGATGTATATTTATTAAGTTAAACATGTTCGTTATTTAAGAATAATGACAAGGCAATCGATATGAATTACTATTTCTACAAACAACAACAACGTACCCAGTGGCATCCTATAAGTCGGGTCTGGGGAGGGTAAAATGTACGTAAACCTTACCACTACCTCATAGAGATAGAGAGGTTGTTTCTGAAAAAAAAAATTGATTTACTATTTTTAATATTATAATTTGTGGAAAATTTTAATTTAGGTACAAAGATGTTTGGAGGACATGTCAATATTGATTACAACATATGAAGGAACACATAATCATCCACTTCCAGTAGGTGCAACAGCAATGGCATCAACAGCATCAGCAGCAGCTTCGTTCATGTTAATGGATTCAAGTATTAGCCCTCTTCTTAATCACAATTCCACCTTAAACCAATTCCCTAATTACCATAATAATAACAATTTAGCACCTAATTACCATCACTCTTCTTCTTCACCTTATAACATTTCCAATTTAAGAAACAACATCCTTAATTCTAGTGATCATATTTCTTCACAAGGGAACATAGTTCTTGATCTCACCAAGAATCAATTTCCCTTTGCAAGTTCCTCTTCAAATACTCATGAAATAGGTCATTCTAATTGGATGCCTAAATTACCTAATTATGAAGGGAACAGCCTTTATAATCATCACAATAATAATAATAATAACAATAATAATATTCCACCTATGTTGGCTCATGAAAATATGAGTGCAATTGCTTCTGATCCTAAGTTTAGGGTTGCTGTTGCCGCAGCTATTTCTTCACTCATTAATAAAGATCAAAGCCATTCAACCGGGGAGAGTTGAATGATGCAGGTCTCAGTAAAGACAAATTCAAGATTTAAATTCGATGAATTATATCTATATGGTGCTTAGCATCTAATTAGCGCATTGTAATTTTGGAATTATGATTTAAATATTATATAAGTTTTATGTTATGATGTTGAAAATAGCAAGTTGAATTGAAAACATGGTACACGAAGGTTGCATTTTCATATGGTTGACATTTCGAGAAGTCCATGTGTTGCATCTTACATTTTGAAAAAAGAATAAAAACTAGCATGGGTTATAAATGTTTGTATTTAATTGTCAAGAAATTAAGTTTGTCCAAATCCAATGAAACTTATCGTAGACTTCCTTTCTTTGGTCATCAATAGTACATACTCGTCCATTTTTGTTTAATTATCATAATTTTTATCTTTAGAATTAAATTATATAAATGCATTTTAAATTTTTATCATATTGATATGAAAAAATTACAATCAATAATACTTTTCGATTTTCGTATAGTTTTTAAATATTTAAATTTTTATTTAAAATATTAAATTAATTTATCTAATTTAACTTTGAAAATTAATTTTATTAATTTTCAAAAAGTATAACATGATAACTAAAAAGAGACGGAGGAAGTATCACTTTACTTTCTTTTTGTAAGTCATCGGTTGAGAGTAGAGTGGGGGTGGGGGTTTCCATGTGAACCCTTGATTGATGCTTAACTTTGAGTTGGATCTTTAAAAGGTTTGTTTAGTACTTTGTGTTAGCATATATAATACAAGTACTTAATTAATTAATATAGTTGAATACATCGACAGTCTCTTAAATTTATCAGTAATTTTTAAAGTGACTAAATGAAATATTATTAATAAACTTAAGAGGTTATTAATGTATTCAGCTTTAGTTATTCGATCAAGAAAAATTAAGTTTCTAAATATTCATCACTATACTAGCATAGTTCAAAAGAAATTACTAATGTAGCTACTGGTATTGATTATTTTGAATTTTTTTTTTTAGATCTATGGTTTCTGAGTAATTAATGGTTAAAAATAACAATTGTGACTTCCTATTGAAATATGATTTTGAATTGTAATTATCGAATATATAAAAGAGACTATATATAGCATGCACTTGAACAATTGAAATTAACTTGAATATACATAAACTAATTGAAGGTTAATTATTTAGTTATGTAATGTTAATTTAATGTAGAGTTAGCCATAAAATGTCAAACAATCAAGTTAAATTTTCTTATTCTATTTCGACTTAATTAAATTTCTTGTTGGAATAGTCTAGTTCTGATGAAAACGGAAAAAAAATAATAAGCAAAAAGACTACTCTGATTATACCTAAATAAGATGGTGATTTAATTTCCTTCATCTTAACACCTTTGATGGGCTATACCACTAATTAATTAAATGCTAATCACTAGGAATTTTTAATGCTAGCCGTGGAATTAGGGAGATTAAAAAAAAAAACTTGAATAATATAAGATTCCATTTTTGTTTTCCTTATTGACCTCTAAATTCTTCAACCATAGCCTAAATTTTCGGAAAATAGACTTGGGATGATATTATAGAGAAAGGTCCGACTTATGAGATTTTTTTAAAAAAAAATCATATATAGCTAGGTGTTATTAATTATTTAGATGCTATGAACTTTATTAAGTAATTTTTGTTGGCGATAATTTAGTATTATTGTCTTTTAATTATATATAAGAATATTAATTACTTTTATTTCACAATGTTATGTTCTCTATCACTATATATATTAGACAAGTAAACAACATATTCATAATAATTTCATAAGTAAGCGTCTAGAGAGGATGATATTTATGCATCTTTATTTTTACCTAATTATAAAAATAGAAAGATTGTTTTTCAAAGCATCTATTACTATTTAAAATCGAGATGCCAACAACGTAACATGAAATACAAATACAATTAAATTTTAGTAAATTCATTTGATATTATTGCCATCAACAAAGAATACTCGTTAAAACTTAAATAAAATTAAAATAGATTAGCTTTTACATGGAAAGAAAAAATAATATTAACATGAAAATTTGCCAAGAAATGTGTTACTTCATAAGATATGATTAATGAAAATTAGAAAATAATATCCAAAAGAATAATTTTTCTTCAATAATATTTAACAGGTAATAGTTGAACATTGAAAAAACAAAAATAACTTTAAATAAATTTATACCGTTAATCAAACATATTATAAATTCTATCTCAAATTTCATTATGAGATATCTCACTATATCACAGTAAACTTGAAATTATTTTATTTCACCTATGCTCCTACTACTATGTTTTTTGCTTACACTCTGTTTAGATTGTTGTTACATATTTTTTCATAGTGTATTGTACTGCATTACATTATATTAATGAATACAATATTTGAATAAATTGCATATTCTTCGTCCTTACATAATATTACACATCAATAATTTAAATGATAAACCTTCAAGAAAGTATAATACAAGTAGAGTTATTATAAAAATGTAGAGTAAAGAATAAAATAAAAGTATTAAATAATATTAAGTAAAGACAAAGTGAGAAGAAATATTAAAGCCATAATGTGATCACACTAAATTGGTTTATACAAAATGATACATTTCATTATTACCTAATGATAGATTTAAAAGATATGATACAATAATTTTTAAATAATAATTAAAAATATATATGATATTTAAACTGACAATACAATATAATGATATGGATAACAACCATCCAAGCAATGCATTACCGGACAAAAACAAGGCATTACCCGGACAAATAGGCTCAAATTTGTGTAAAATCCCAAAATCCCGAAACCGAAGTATTGACTAATGGTGTTCGAGATGAGCTAGATGTTTGGGTAATTACAGGCCCAATTGGCCCAGCAATTATACGCTGGTCTTCAATTTATAGCTTGTAAGATATAAATTTGGGGAAAAAACATAACTAAATTTTTATCCCTTTAAATTTTACTATTTACATTTATATAACCCTTTATATTTAGACTCCTGCGCTATTCAAATTCGTGCGTTAACGTCAATGCCCACCCTATATAATATATTAATAGAGTATCAATATATCGATAGGGTACACAGAAGATTAAACTCAGTCATATCAACATATGAACAGAGTATCATAAGGATATATTTTCTACTAATTAGAATTTAATAAATAAGTTTGTGACTTTAATAATTTTCTCTTAATTGTTTTATTCATTAGAAAAAGAGCCAAAATTATTGTATATGTGTAACTAATATACATATGTATTTATAATATACATATGTATTTATATATCTGATAAGCGAGATTGAGAGAGGAGGAGAGAGGCGAGCGAGATCCAGAGAGGGAAGTGAGACGCGAGTGAGAGAGTGCAGAAAGGTGAATTGTATATGTATATCTGTCAAAATAATTATATATATACAGGTGGTATACATATGTAATTGTATATCTAACAAGAAATTGCAAAAAGAGAGGAGAGAGCCGAGAGAGAGGAAGAGAGCTGAGAGAGTAGAAGAGAGGAGAGAAAAGTAGTAACAAAACCCTAGCTATGGCAATAAAATCTTAACTATAGCTATAAATTTTAATTTTTTCAAACTATAATAGTATAATGTAAACATATGTTTGCCTAGTAATGTTATTTTTCCAGAAAAAGAAAAAAAATCAATCTAACAAAACCGAACCGGTTCACGACCCAATTAGTTCAGGTGCTATACCGGCTCGATCCTTCTCTGGTTCGAGTTTTTAAGGGTTTAAAGAGAGAGACGGTGAAGAAGCTGAAAGCCCTAAAAGATGGCGAGCGGCGTAGTGGAGAAGACGGAGGAAGAGCTCCGCAAAGAACTCTTTGAACTCAATCGACAACAACGCGAGGTCCGTTCTCTATCTTTCATTATGCTATACAAAGTTCTAGGGCTTTTTTTTAACTTCTATACTATTGGTTAACTAGATTACTGAGAGGCTTAAGGATCCAAGAGGTATTCGCCGCGGTGGATTCGCTGGTGGCGGTGGCGGAGGTCCTCCGAATTTTGTTGCCAATGGTGGCCGCCAACGCGGCATTGTTAGACCTGTAAGTTCTCTTTCTATGATTTGAGAGGGAGTTTCTTTGTAATTTACGTCATTTTTGGTTATTGAGTTCGATGTTTTGGTTAATTGGCTCTTTAGGCGGAGAGGAATGACGCAGAGGATCAGCCAGCACCTAAAAGGCGTATTTCTTCTGCTGTTGTGAAGGTGAACACTGGAATTTCATGGAAGTTCATGGAAGTTCATTTGTTTAAGACAAGAACTACTAATTAGCTTGAGAAAAACAAGTTAGAATGAAATTGAGCGGAATAGATATGGAAAATTGATAGCTGAATCATTGGATTAAGGCTATGTTGTTGTTGTCATGGTTCCAGATAGAGGGAAAAATGTATCATTTTTTGTATATTGGTTTCTGAATTCAGATTGAAGAGGGGGAGATTGCTGAGGATGTATCTGGAGCTCCAACAGATGCAAATAAGGAAGATTCAGTTGTGGAGGCAAGTCCAAGGGAGGCACCTGCCAGCCAGAATGAAAGAAGGCCATCCAATTGGCTTCGGAGAGATGGCCATCAAAGGCCATCCAAAATGGTAAACATGGATGGAAACCTTTTGGGGGACCATATCATCTTTTTATTAGTCCTTATACTTTTCAGAAAGCTTATGGTGTGTTTCTGCACCTTGGAGACATTGGAGATGTTGATATTCATGTGCTTTAAATAATGTGTGTAGGATTTTGATATACCTCCACCGGAGCCTGTGCCTAGAGTGTTGCCCAAAAACGAGGATCCTAAATTGGTTAGTAGGAATAAGAGAATGTTGGGACAGCTGTTGGGGACCTTGGAAGGATGAGTGCAGAGTTCTATTCCATGCTTTAGTTTTATGTATTTTGAACCTACAACTGGTTCATTGGTGCCAGTCTTGTCCTTTAATAGTTGAACTGCTATAAATTCCATTTCCTGGGGATATGCTTCTGCTTAATTTCTTAAGTTGAGGGACAAGTCATCCATATAATATTGTCAAGAAACGTCAGAATAGCGCTAAATCACCTAACCATTGAAGCAGTATTGATATTCTTTCCTCATGAAAGTCGTTGATAGTGGCATAATGAAAGAAAGTGTTTCTTGCAGCACATACAAAATTAATATATTCTCCATCACTGAAAAGAGGTAAAGACACGGTGTTATGACTTATAAAATCTCCTGGATATTATTACTTAAGCCTGAACTGGCAGCTAAAGACTAACTGGAATAGTTGTGGGACAGTCACCAAAAATTCAAAGTTGAAGGGACTAATTACATAAACTCTATTTCTGCATAAGTAAATGAAGGGGAGAAGTTCCTGCAAGATCAGTTCTAAGAAGGAATACAATAATGACATACTAATTAAACTGTGTTATTATGAAAAATAATATTGTGGAGAAAAAGAAGAGAGGAAGACTTTTATGAGACATTAACAAAAAAATTAAGGTTCATATAAGGGATTTGATATTCAAACTCTGATACTATGAAGAAGAAAAACTATAAAAAGAAAAGACTTAAAAAATTGATGTCCAAATAAGGGACTTAAGTGCTTATAAGGGCTAGGCAAACCATCTTAATGACTTTATTTCTGATTAGTGTGGCTCCTCATACGTGTCTAGGTCCTATGGGGGAACATAACTTTGGGAATTAGTCAACAAACTGATTTTAAGCATTCTTTTGTGTTCTACATTCATCTGCTTGATACTATCTCCTTGAAAAGATAATTCTCAATTTTGGACCCTCAGTAATTCAGTTGTACAATCATTAATTTATGTTTGCCATGGGGACACTTAGCTCACCTACCTTTGCTCCAATTGTATGTGTGGAATTTTTTCAGAAATTTCGAAAAGAAGACATGCAGCTTTCAGGGACCGAGGCTTACATGCGGAGGTCAGATTCTTTGAGAAGGGTGAGTACCCAGATCTTACATTGTTGTATTAACTCTTCTTGAATGTTCTTATTTCTAACATATAACTTCATTGGAGAATCTACATTTTATTTTTACTTCTATTGCACTTCTTTATTTCTTTTTTTATTTTGAATAATATTGACTTAAGATGAGCTTAATCTTAAGTTATAGTAGGGAGTTTACTTTATCGGATGTTAAAAGATATTGGGTAATAAAATTATATGAGTTTTGAGTGTGTGGATTAGTGGGTGTTTGGATTGGCTTATTTTAAGTGGCTTTAGGCTTTTAAGCTCTTTTTTAGTTTTGGAGCTGGAAAAGTACAAAAAAAGGAGCCAAAAGCTAAAAGTGGAATGTTCCCAACTTATGCTTTTAGCTTTTTACTTATAAGCCACTTAAAATTTCAATCCAAAACGCCCCCTTAATGATTTGGTGGGGACTTGAGTTAATATTTGAAATTTAAGCTTTAGTCGGGAAAAATTGCATTTGCATGGAAATGTACAAGGATTTACCAACCGATGAAATTGGTTCTGGTTCTCACTTTTGTAATAGTTGAGCTTTATAATTCGAGAATTCTCCTGATAAATTTTGTTTTTTAGTTTTGTAATATTTGAATATTTTATTCTTTATGAATCACCCAAGAGTCTTGAGCCATCTAAATGTATCTTAAGTAGGATACTAATGTGTGCACGGGGTCTCTGGTGTGTCATATCTATTTCTTCAACCAGTAGTGTTTATCATCACTGTTTTGACTACATCTGCACATGAAAATGAATTTACGAGTAAATGCTTTCTCTTGCAGTCCACACCAACTATTCTATGAGTGCATTTTTCCTGATTTAATTGACACCAACTATTCTCCCCTTCCCTCCTTCCCCCTCAAAAAAATTGAAAGAACTGAAGATAGAAACTGTTCTTCTTATGATCCTAAACCTTACCCTAGAGAAGTATTTTTGACTTTCAAAATAATGCCAGGCTGAGCAAAGGAAGCTCGAAGAAAGTGAGAAGTTAAGACAGCAAGAGCGGGAGCAGCTTGATGAAAAGCTGAAGAGAGATCTGGTGTGTCTCAGTTTTAACATTTTAAGCAATTCTTGCAATGAACTTCTGTGGTAAATTCTATATATGAGAAATGTAACTCGCAACTCTTTTCTTTGTGTTAAGACTCTTCGAGCACGTCTTGCTGCTAAAGCTGAGGAAAAGAGGTTAGAATTGCTGTTTCTTCGGTGGAGTGAGCACCACAAAAAACTGGCCAGTTTTATAAGGTATGTAGTGTTGGCTACATCTTATATTAATTCCTGATGCAACCAGCAATGAAGCTTGTTTTACGTGACCTGCCTGAGAAAGCACCTGTATGAGGTGTTTTCCATTTTTATTCAATGCCCTTAACTTTTTGAGATCATTAAAGCTTCATTTGAAATGTTTTGGGAGCAGCCTCTTTTATTGTGCTGTGTCTACATCTGCTCTACTCTCGATCTGTGATCAGTGAATTTTTCATGTTAGTTCTTGGGTTTTCATTTTGCAGGTTATTTCTTATTTTGGTCCAAATGTCCATATTCACAATTTTATTGACGCGAAGATAAGTTTCTGTTCATGTACAGAATGCTGAAGCTGCTAAATGATTGCTAAATCCCTCTTTGCAGCAGTGTAGGATGATCAATTATCTGTCCTGGTAACAGTTCATAACTTCTCTTTATATTTTTTGGCTGTGATATTTCCAGGACCAAAGCCCAGCCACCAATCTTTTATTCTTTTGCCAAACCATTGGAAGAAGATCCAATCTTAGTTGAGCAGAAAAAAGATCAGGTAAATATCAAGCTGCACACATACAATTGCATTAGATATGGTTGAAATATACTTCCAAATGGACAGAAAATTGAGAATCCACAATGTATGAGTTGTACACAGAAAAATTATTTGTTCAGGTGGTGGAAGATTATGTTTAAGTAACCCTGAAGCTTTGGTAGTATGAGTTTCTCTGGAATGCATGTGTGTTTGTGGGTAGAAAGGGGGAGGGTGAAATACTGAATACAGTGGTGTGAATTCTACAGTTGACTGAGCATGTAAGACTACACTGTTAGAAAATACACTAAACAGTCTCAAGACTGATTAATTTGGTGGACCTATGTGTTACGCTGACAAATCGTTTACTTTTTTTTTTTTCCCCCTTTTCAGATATTCCAAGAATGGAAAGCTGCAAGGAGAGAGGAATTGTCGCAATACCAGAAAAAAATTGCTGAACAAAATGTTGCAAAAGCTGAGGAGGAATGGAAAAATATTTTAGAAAGGAGAGCCAACAAAAATGTAGCAAACCTTCAAGAGACAATGGACAAAGAGCTAGAGACTCATAGGCTTGAGCGTGGACCCAAGACTCGAAAGATCCCTGGTGTCAGCAACAACGAAGATGAGGATGTTGAGGATATCAATGTTGCAGAGGATGACATGATGGATGATGTGCTTGAAGTGGATGAGAATAACCAGAGGATTGATGAAAATGTAAAAGCTGAAGCAGGCAATGGTAGTCCACAGATTGATAACAATGATGAGCAGTAGATATGAGCCTCTTTCATCTCCTTAAAGGTTTAGTCAGGATATGGCAAAAGCATCTTCATGGATCGAATGGGCTTTTGTGAGAAATGGCGTTTTATGTTTGGTTTTGTTTGGCTTTTCTGGCAGTTATATGTGCCACTCTGAGCTCAATTGTGAGAATTAGTATTATTTATGTTAAAACTTCCAATTTTGTTGTATCAGCTCAATGTCTTATTCGTAGTATTTATCAGTAAGAAAAAGACAAGTGAGCTACTTCTCTCAGATGCCTACATTTGAATGTTTTATTTGTGTGTGAAGATTAATCAGCTACGGTTGAGATTCTGCGTGGAGCTGTTTGCTGGTGGTGCAAGGACATAACTTGTTGACCTGCCAAGCGTAAGAATGGAGAAGTTTTCACGGACTTTTGAACTGTATGCATAACAAAATTGCTTCAGTTGGGGTAGCCACAATTTACTTTTACTGACCCCATTGTTAGAGGGAAGTTCATGACATGCATTGAATTTAGTGTGACCAAAATTTCAGAGGTCAGCTTAGTTTCTTGTTGTATCATCATATTGACTCCTGATTTTTGAAAGATCAAACCTTCATAAGTTTCTACATTACACAACGGTGACTTACCCTCTTCAGTATCACCTTAGCTTTGAATATATTTCCTAGGATCTGTTCCTTTGTAGCAACTTTTCCTAACCTTATCTGAGGATTAGTACGACGGTAAAAATTAAAATTAAAGACAGATTAAGAATGAGATCTTATCGTACCGTGGAATACATACTTGTAGACCTTGTAAGGGATATTCAATGTAACCATATCTTTAGTAACAATAACATAACATGAGACGATTAAGATAAAACGGAAATTAAATGTCAGTGGTTTGCATCAGAGCCAGGCAAACCGGCTTTATGCATATCTGCTATAGTCCCGGCTGCTTCTGCAAGATCATTCTTCATCATGGCAACTTTTGATGTAATATACTCTTTATATTTTGAAACAGAATCAACAACAGCAAAGAGTTCGCGAGCACACAGCTGCACTTCTTCCTCATTTTGTGCAATTGTTTCCTGCAATTTGGCCTTTGACGCCTTTGAAAGTGAAAAAGATAAGCTAATTAAGATCAAGATTATACATCTAAGACAAGAAAACTACACAAGTTAACATTAGGCAGAGGACATCTAGAAATGCATTACAACATAAATCTTGGCCAAATTGCAAATAGCCTCACCTTCAGAAAGTCTGCTGCTTCTCTTTCAACCTGGTCCAACTTCCGAGTTTCTGTTTCAACTTCCTCAACTATCCTTCTGGCTTCTGTTGCGCAGCTAGATGTGAAGTCCTGTCTTTCCTTCTTTACCAAGTCCACCTGAGCTTCCAACTGACATCAATCATAAAAGTTTTTGCAAATAGTCATGTCAGGCTTCGAGGCTGTTACCATTACAACAGCGATTACAAAAACCTAATAAATTTCTAGTCTTGTGTTTATTTGAAAACAAAATCCACTGGTATCTCAACCTGATAAGATCATGTGAAAGAATTTAGAAGTCATATAATGTAGGCCTCAAAGGCACCATTATACATCACCAAAGGTGTTAATAAATGAAATCTTTTAAGCTGATAGACCTTATATGCTAAGTTGCACGGACTCTTCATTTTCAATGCCGCACCCGTGTCAGATTCTCTGAAAATACACTATATTTGGCAGTCCGACACCACCCCGACACTTTTGAAGAGTCTGAGCAACATAGCTTATATGTCATTAGAATTTGCCAATAATGGTGACAGAACCTTATCTACTTTTCAAATTTAATTCTGAAAGGCCAAAATTTTCAGCAGTGCAAAGACACACAACATGCACACAAGAATAAAAAGAAACACAAATATTCCATAGCTAAAGCAAATTCGCTCCGTGACTGATAAATGATCAACTACTCACTCACTTCAGAAAGAGAAAAGAGACACAAAACTCAGCTGACGAGGCATAATAAGTCAATATCTTCTAGAATTCGGATTGTATACAACTCTACAAGTATCATTCATTATCCAACATAACCTTCCACGTATATCTTAAAACTGAAAAGACAAATTTCTTAATGCATTTTAGATATCCTAATAGTGCAGGTCCTCAGAGAGCATCTCGGCAAGAAGATAGAATGCCACTAATTATATATCATTAGATTCACTAACAATAACTATTATTATACAAGTTCAAAGTATATGAATGATTGAGTGTGTGTGTATGAGAGAGAGAGAGAGAGAGAGAGAGAGAGAGAGAGAGGAGATCACTGTCCATTGCTATAAGGCGATAGGATGCTGGCTAAACTTACATTATCAATGTGAGTCTGAAGAGCAGCAAGACGATTCCTCTTTGACTCTACTTTCGTAGCCTTCTCAACTGACTGTTGCTGGAGAGATATCAACTCTTCCATTTTCCCTATGGAACTCTTTTTCAGCTCATCTTCAAAGGATGCAAGAGCGGGCTTTAATGTTTTTTTGTAATCTATACTCAATACCTCTGCTGCTGAGGACCCTTGAGCATTCAATTGATACTGAAATTCATTTCCTAGTTTTAACCTGAAATTTCAAATGAGGTCATTTGCTGTCAGAGTCATCAAGGAAAATACAACAAGGACAAGCAACGAGTAGAAGGAAAGTTCCACTGCAAACCAGAGTAAACATAAAAAAAATATACTCGCTCTACCTCACTTTGACTGAACTAGCATCAAACTTTCAATCTTAACCCCTTCCAAATTATGACCTATATCATATAACTGTAAAGTTTCCCCTCCAACAGTTCATTCTGATAAGCCAATACTACTTTATATGTTTGAGTTGGATGCCACACTTCTCAAACAGTTCATCTACTTTCACTATGTGAACTCTTTTCACAAAATTCAAGCAGGTTATCAAAGGCGAAAAGAAAATAATTTTTCAAGCAGCAACCAGAATGCACAGGTTTGAGAAATGATCATTGCATAGAGACCAGGTTATCAAAGACAAATCTTTAGGCGCAAAGCACAAATAAAGCATGAGCTTTAATGAAAAAAGGTGCAAAGTGAGAAAACATACAAATATATATGTTTAGTCCAAGACCAATAGTTATAAACATGAATGAAAAGTATATGAGCAACGAAATTGAAAATATTATGGTAAAGTGAAATATCAATTGCTTAGTGCCACTTCTACAAAAGAGGCTCATTGGCAAGGAAAAGTATGCCTTAGAACCTTGATGACGACATTGAAGCACAAAATAAAGCAACACGAAGCGCCCGACACGTTTTGAGCCTCACTTCATGGCTTAAGTGCGTCTTTGACTACACTGATAGAGACACTCCCATTAAAACTTTTTTTTTTACTGACTAGCTGTGGGTATTTTGGCTCGTGCATTGGCCAAATTAAGAAAAAAGTAACATGTTAGACAGAACAAATGATGCACCTGTACTTTCCGCAATTCAGATATGTTCACCCAGGAAGAAATGAACTAGGGTAATCTGAAAAGTTGAGGTGGATGTACAAGAGAATTAAGCGTCTAACTTTCCCTAAATAATAGGGATGATGGATAAGAAGTAAGCATATTGAGATCAACAAATTCATTTTAGTTTCCTAGTTACACGGAAGATATGGATGAAGCTAGAGACACGCACAAAACAAAACTAAACAAAAAAAAAACAAACAGAAATAGCATAAACAATTGTCGCAAAATCCAACAATAAAAATGAATACTAAGATATAAAACGTGAATATAGCATAAACAATATCCTTCATGAATGGCCCTCATATTGCCGTAAATATAAAATTCAAGTCTAACACAGCACTTCTAGTCAGGCATGATACATCTAATCCATGCAAAGACAATAACAATTAAGTGAAGATGAATTGTACTTTTAAGAAATAATAGCGCACTTGACCCAGTAAAGAATTAAAAGACTGAGGCATGATGCAGCCTTAGTTTCTAACAGGAGTGACTGGAAAAACTAAACTCAAATCTATAAGAAAAAGGTATGATAAGAACCTTGGCATTATTTCCTTCTGACTAGCATAATGTTCCTCAATTCATGTCTCAAGTGATAGGTGGGACGGCACTACAACAATGGGCTAAATTGTGATTCTCATACATCACCATAGCCAACAATTCACTATCCATTAGAGAAAAAGAGCATGTTTCCAAAAGTTACTGAATCAATTAGAACTCTGAGAAACACATTCAGAAAATCAGTTTACATAGAAACTTTCAGCAAACTGCATTCCGTTTATCCATCACCTTTCAGCAAACTGCATTCCGTTTATCCATCACCTAAATTATCTGCTGAAAACCCATTGTAGAAGCAATCTGATTGTACCATGTTATAAGACCATATCTAGAACTGAGGGGAAACAATAGAATGTTCTTCCAACCTTATCTTAGAACTCATACTCTTATAGCTTTAGTCCAACTAAACTAGCACAGCAATGCAATAAACTCGTGCCCAAAGAACAACAAATACTTAAATTATTAAAATACTTAAATCTCATTATGCTATATGGAAAGTAAGCTGCTCTTTCAAGCAACGATAAATAACAGGAAAGGGAATGACAACCTCCTGATAGATTGGTTGCACTCGATCATTAGCTCCTCAAGCTTCTTGTACATGTTGCCAATCGCAGAGTCGAGGTCCCAAGCCTTCTCCTCCCATTCAGCCCTCTGGTTCTCAATATCCCCAATATCCCTTTCCAAAGCGTGCAATTCCCTCTTCATCCTATCTGCATCCCTGGAATTTATCCCTTGCTCCTCCACCCTCTTCTTCAACTCCTCATTCTCTGCACAAATGCTCTCCTTCTCTGCAACCTTAGTCTCTAACCCTTTCTCTTTCTCTTCCACCATCTTCTGGATTGTCATTATATGCCCTTCTAACTGTTCAATGATAGCATGAAACTTCTTAACATCTTCCTCCAACGCACTCTTCTCCTGCTCCAACTTCTCTCTTTCCGATGGTCCTGTCTTCATTGCTTCCAACTTCTCCTCTTGAGCCTTCACATCCCCCTCCAAAACATTCACATTCTCAACCAAACGCTCCTTATGTTGCTCCAACTCTTGCATAAATTGATGATCCAATTCATCTACTTGTTCGTCTTTCCCCCTGAAGTAATGCAAATAACTCTCTATAGTATAGCTCAATTCCTTATTATCCGGAGCAAGTGGTTGAGCCGAACTCAACCGGTGATCATCAAATTTACACAGCTGAACAAGCCAATGAATTGCTGCAAGTAGACTAGGCCAGGAATGAGGTGTCCCAGGGGCACGCAATGCAGATTTGTTCAATTTCACGGGGCAATTTAGGGATTTCAGTAGGGTTTGGAGATTATCTTCGAGTTTGTGCGACTCTACTGAGGAAAATCCGAAACGACAGAGGATGAATTTTAGGGTTTCGGTGATATCTTTTGCCGAAGGGAGAGGATGTTTGAGAATAAAAGGGAGAGAGTGAGAGGAAAGGTAAGCATTAATTGATCGGATAGCAGAGAGTTGGTAGGAGCGGTCGGAGATGGGAATAGCGGAAGACCGACTGTTTACACCGGCTGATGAAGGGCGGCTACTGGCGAAGCTTGCGTCGGAATCGCGGCCCCCGGTTGAGATAAATTGCCTTGGATCGTTTATCGGAGTCGGCGGTGGATGTCTCCGATCCGGCACTACAGAGTTCGTACGACGGCGTCCAGCGCCTCTCATAGTCGGAAATTGTGGCTAGTGAAAGGTTTTCGTGTTCCTGCTTTGAAATTGGGAAAATGAGAAATGGCGCCATTTCAATAAGAATTCGGACGAAAACGACAAAACCGCACCCTATGTTTGAAGTATTTATAAATTTGATCCTAAATTATACTGTTTATAAAATTTAGTCCTCTAAATTTGTCAAAATAAACAATTTTGATTTCGTGAGTTGTTGTAAGAGCTATAAAAAAAGAAAGAGAGGAGTATTGAAAATACATTTGTACTTACCGTAAATTATTAGTTTTCCTCTTGTTTCATTGATAGTTTTAAGAATATTTCTATATATACTTGATTAACTAAATTAAAATATATCTTCGATCTAATATAAGTATTAAAAACATTCATTTAACTTGACAAGAATTTAGGAGCTTATCTGACTCATGTTGCAAAATTAGGAGTATATTTAAGTTCGATTAGTCAAATACAGGGATGTTTTTAACACCGTCAATAATTCAAGGATAAAACTAATAATTTGTGTCAAATTTAAATGTGTGTTTAATATTTTTCTCCAAAAGAAATAGAGATAAGAGAATAAATAATATGTAACTATTTGATGGAATGAAATCATATTAATTATTATTATTATTATTTTGAGTGGATATACCTTAACACTTGACAAGTAAAAGAAAATGAAAAAAAAGAATATTAGAATTAGCGTACACATAATAGTATAAAGAACATCTTAGAACATTTCAATATTTTATTCGTGGATTATATTTACTCATTTGATATGATTATATATAAACTTAATCCTTCAGGCTATAACGAAGCAAACTTCACGGAATAGTTTATTTACGTAAAAATGGTATTGCATGTTACTCTTTGGAAATGCTATAATTAAATAGAAGGGTCATGTTGTCAACCATGAAAGTAATTTTTATTTAATTTTTTTTTATTCAATATCTAGTATTTATATTAGAGTCTAATTATTTTAGATTTATATTGTATAAAATTTTATTCAGAGAGAAGTATTTTTTATTAAAAAGATTTTTTATATTCAAAACTCGAACCTGTAATATATGATTAAAAAGAATCGCATGTCATCCTTTGATAGCATATCTTTACCTAAAATCACCACCTTCTTTCCCATTTCAATAAATCATTAAACTTGGATTAATTATAACACTTGTTATTGTCTCTCTATATATATGCTTTGATGTGCCACTTTATCATTTGATAGATCTCTCCCCTTTCCAAGTACGTGATTAACTTTTCATTAATAAAGTTTCTCTTAATTAATCACAAATTGCAGATCGTATTAAAAGATATCAATATTAGTTAAAATAGTCTATTTTACTTTTGCCACATAATAAACATTCTTAAGTGTTCATTTTAGTGTATAAGTTATCTCAAGTGGTGACTTAAATGAGTTTGAGTTAAATTTGCCACTGTTAATTAGATTTATTATTTTAGTATAAAAGATACTTTAAATAAGCTACATAAATATTCAATTTTGAGGTCATACATGATTTAAACTATCAAGGGAGAAATTTTATTAAAGAGATTATGCTTGTTAGAGATTGTTTAGCCAGTATAAGGAATAACAATTTTTTAATATAATGTGAAAGCAATATATTTTTAAAATTTAAAGATAAGTCCTACTTAAGAATGATGGTTACATTAGATCAATTTTGTTGTATGAAACAAAATATTAACTGGTCGAAAATTTACATATTTAGAAGACGAAGTTGATGGAAATGAGGATGGTAATATGAATATGTGAGGAATATTTGAGACAAAATGAAAGTGATGAAATATTATATAGAATTTCGAGAGCAATCACACTCTTAAAGAGATGTGTTGTAATCAATTTGTTTTAATACAAATACGAATGACTCATTTTAAGTTGAAATCACTATCTATAATCATACAAAAATAATTTTAATATAATATTATTTGCATATAAATCATATACTCTACAAGTAATAGTGACTCATTTTACGATTCAAATCAGTGTTTTGCAATCATAAGAAAATAATTTTAGCGTCTTTTGTTTCCTTTAGAAATATTTTACTATTCTATTGATAAAGTTTAATCTTATTTATATTCAAATATTTATTTTTAAAAAATGAATTAAAATACTATCCCCGAATGAAGCTCTCTACCCCATATGAGTGTAAACTAAATTTTGATATGAATATAAATAGTGGATTAAAAAAAATCACTACTGTTACTAAAGAACTGTTGGTGTATATATGTCATAATATAATAAATCACAATTCATAATAAAATAAATTACAAATATATTTAGGTTGAGACAGAAATAATTCGGTCTTCGATTCAAGCCTATTGCTATATAACCTATATGAATCTGACAATAATCTCTTCAATTGTTCCATCTAGGATACAACAGTTCAATAACATCATATAATTCAAACAAATTTAAATTAGTTGAGGAATTTAAAACTCCATCATTAGAATACCCTCATTCAATAAAATATTTTCCTCTTTTGAAATATGAATAAATTGAAGACTTGATTTTTTTTTTTTAATTTCAACTATCTCTTTCACTATACTAACTTCACGACACACCACAATATTTATCCTCACTTCTCATTTTTCATGCATACATTTCACAAAGGAAGAAATATTTATATTTATAAATTAGGAATTCTTTCGTATTTTGGATAGAAATAAAATAAATAACAATATTGATAAATAATGAAGGAATTATACCTCAGGAATTATATGAATTATAACGCATAATAAAATAAAATAATAGGCAAATAAAAATTAGAGGTTATAAGAATTTTATATGAAATTTATTTACATATTTTGTTGCTAACTCATACAAAATTGATACCAACAAAACCAAAGTGGAAAGAGAAAGAAGAACCAAAATCAATAATAGCAAGAATGCAAAGTCAAAAATTACCCCCACTTTGATGCCACCTTTTTTCAATTCCAAGCAAACACACACACACACACACCTTTTTCACACACTGTTGTCCCTCCCTCTATCTTCACTCTCTCCAAAAGCAAAGCAAAGTCGAAAAAGGGATTAGAGAGAAAGCAAAGGAGAGAGTGGTGGGTCTTAATACAGTACAAATTATTCTTCATCCCATTCTAATTCCTCCCCATCTTCACCAATACAAAAAAAATGACCTCAAGATTAACCCAAAATGGCATCAATGGCACGCACCATCATCCTCAATATTACCCTCAACCCACTTCTTCTTATTCATCTAAAGCTTCTTTTAAAGGCTGTTGTTGTTGCCTATTTCTACTCTTTTCCTTCTTACTTCTCCTCATTCTTGCTGTCATACTTGTTATAGTTCTCGCCGTCAAGCCCAAAAAACCCCAGTTTGATCTTCAACAAGTGGGTGTTCAATACGTCGGAATTACACCTAACCCAGCTACGATTGCCACTTCCTCTGCCTCCGTTTCACTCAATATTCGAATGGTTTTCACTGCTTTCAATGATAACAAGGTCGGGATCAAGTACGGAGAGTCCCGGTTCACGATCTTATTAAAGAGATTATG